>PVJN01013380.1:0-48914 GCA_004026805.1 Lasiurus borealis | reverse complement strand
TGTGTGTGTGGGTGGGGGGTGTGGTGTATAATGTGTGTGTGTGTGGGGATGGTGTGGTATGTGTGTGTGTGGTGTGTGATGTGTGTATGTGTGGTGTGTGTGTGTGATGTGTGTGTGTGTGTGTGTGTGTGTGTGTGTGTGGATGTGTGTGGATGTGTGTATGGTGTGTGTCGGGGGGGTGATGTGTGATGTGTGATGTGTGGAGAGCTGCCTGGGAGAAGTGGAAAGAGAAGGCAGCATGTGCTGGGGCAGCACCCGGGGAAAGAGGGAGGGCTCTCTCCACCTCCCCCACCATCACACCCCCCACCCCCCCGCCGCTCCGTGTATGGTCCGGTCTTCTGAGCGGAGCCTCTGAGGTTGAAAGCTGAGAAACGCAAGCCCCTGGGGGTCCCTGGGGGCGGCATGGCCGGGCCGGGGGCTGCAGGCCCAGCAAACCTAAGCCGAGCCCCGTCCTGCGTGGCAGCCGGACGGAAAGAGAGCAGCCCGAGGGGCCCAAATCACAGGGCGCCACCAGCCTGTCCCTGGCAGGAAGCTGAGGCCAGACAGACAGACGGAAATGGCCTCCGCTCCTCAGCAGCAAGGTGGGAATTCCTGCCTCTGAGAAGCTGCAGGGCCAGGGCAGAGGGACTGACAGGCCGTCCCTGCTCCGCCCACCCCTCCCCCTCCACCCCTACCCCCCGTTCTCCCACCCCCAGCACCCCTCTCCCTCACCTGGCCTCTCAGAGGGCCGGGCTAAAGCAGGCCGAGGCTTGGGGGGCAAGTGGCCATGTGGCAGGACCTCTGGCCCCAGCATTGTCCCCCCCAACCCCCCAGGAGAGGGTAAGGGGGCGGCTCCCTCACCCCGCAGACCCCTCCCCACCGGGCACACAGCATCTGGGCAGAGGGCAGAGGAGGCTGGGCCCCGGTGCTTAATCCTGAGCTCACTCAGTGCTTTAAAAAGACGATGGCTCATCGGCCAAAGCGGGCGTCTGGTTTCGGGGAGGCCGGGAGGCCGGGCTGGGGGCCAGGCCCGCGCCCTGTGCTAATTGGGACGGAACACGGGGAGGCAGCCAGCCCTGACGCCAGGGAACGTGAAACCTCCGCCGTGGGGCCAGGGCCGCGGTGTTCCGGTGTCTCCCCCACACACACACCCCCGCCACCCCGAGGTGGCACCCACAGCCCTCCCCTCGCTGTGAGGAGGAGGAGCAGGAGACAGCCATTCTCGGGGGAGGCAGACCCTCTTCCTGGGGGCCACCAGATGGGAACCCACGGCGCTGCCCGGTTACGTTCAGCCGAGGTCACGGCCTGAGGCCAGGGAAGCTTCAGTCCAGCCTCTCCCGGGAACTCCCTGTGGACACCCCGAAGGGACACACCATCAGGAACTGGGAGGCGCCAGTAAGTGCCCAGCAGGTGGCATTTGGCGGCCTGAGTCCTGACCCCCCCACACACACAGGCCTCAGGCCCAGGGTCCCGGGCAGCCACTGAGCCCTCCTGCCAGGCCATGAGCTTAGAGACATGTCCCTCCGGTGCCCTGTTCATACCAGGTCAGAACACATACACACACACACACAGACACACACACACACGCCCCTCAGGGAGGCGGGGCCAGGACCCCCAGAGCTGGGCCAGGTCAGAACACACACACACACACACACACAGACACACACACACACGCCCCTCGGGGAGGCGGGGCCAGGACCCCCAGAGCTGGGCCAGGTCAGAACATACAGACACACACACACACACACACACACACACACACACATGCCCCTCGGGGAGGAGGGGCCCGGACCCCCAGAGCTGGGCCTCCTGGAAGCAGGCAGCACCGGGCTGCAGTATTAGTTTCCTCTGCCTGCTTCTTCCTGTCCAGGGTCTGCATCAGGTCTAAGCCGGACAAGGCCCCTCCCAGGTCAGAGGCCTGCCCCCCAGCACCCCCACCGGAGAGTGTATCAAAGCCCTTCAGGGGACTCTCCAAGCATCGAGGAGCCTGGGCCTCAGAGGGGCCTCGGCGGGCACAGAGCCACCTCTGGGAGGGGACTCAGCACCAGAACCCACAGCAGCGAACGCGGGCCGCCTCGCCTCGCCTCCTCTCCAGGGTTCGCTCCCTGAACCCTGAGTCTCTCTCAGACCCATCGGATCCAACCCCACTGGCACCACCTGGGGCCCAGACCTGGGCCTCTGGAATACCAGGGGGATCCCGCTCCGTTGTGACCCCTTTACAGGAAGAAAGGCCTGTGGCCCTCTGTGGCCCAGCCTCGGTCCGGCCTGGCCCGGAGCAGACAGGTGGCGAGGAGGTGGAGAGAGCCCGGGGGGGCGGGCAGAGCAGAGAGCCCGTCTGGCCCCGCCACCACCCACCGAGCGGCCTGGCCAAGCACACCCTCCTCACCAGGGAAGTGGCTGGTGACAGGGGTCGCTGTGACCAGGGAAGTGGCTGGTGACAGGGGTCGCTGTGGGGACGGGAACCACGCCTCTGAGAGCTCCTGACATGTGGCCTGGCCCTCAGCGAGCAAGCACGTGCTGTGGCGGCTTTTAATTCATGTACAGCCTCGTGGAAGGTTGTCTCCTCTCACCACTCAGTTACTTTACATCTGTACGAAGCAACGGAGTGGTGAGGGGAGACATTTTTTCCAGTCAGAGCTAACGTGAAGTCCAGATAAAAAGTGCATAAGGGCCGAGACCGGTTTGGCTCGGTGGATAGAGCATTGGCCTGCGGACTGAAAGGTCCCAGGTTCGATTCTGGTCCAGGGCATGTACCTTGCTTGCGGGCACATCTCCAGTGTGGGGCATGCAGGAGGCGGCTGATCGATGTCTCTCTCTCATCGATGTTTCTGACTTTCTATTTCTCTCTCTTCCTCTCTGTAAAAAAATCAATAAAATATATTTTTTAAAAAAAAAGTGCAAAAGGGCCCAAACCGGTGTGGCTCAGTGGATAGAGTGCCGGCCTGGGGACTGAAAGGTCCCAGGTTCCATTCCGGTCGAGGGCATGTGCAGGAGGCAGCTGATCGATGTCTCTCTCTCATCGATGTTTCTAACCTTCTATCTCTCTCCCCTTCTGTCTGTAAAAAAACAATAAAATATATATATTTTTTTAAGTGCAAAAGGAATCAGAGGAGGGGAGGTCTAAGTGGCCTGCAGTTTCCCGGCAGCGCTTAGAAAAAACAGCGTTAATGTCTCTCACTTAGATAGTACCTACTATGCGCTTGGCACTCATCAAAAATGAGAGGTCGATAGACCCATTTTACAGGTGAGGAACCGAGTCACAGAGTCTTGCCCAAGGTCACCCACCTGTAAACTGGAATGAGAAGCTGCGGTCACAGTGGGGGTGTTGGTGGTGGGGGGGATGGCCCCAGAATCTGCACACTCGGCCTTTGTGCTCACTTACGCATGCTCGGGTTGGGCTTTGAAGTGTGACTAGAAAAGCAGCAGGAGGAGGAGCTGCTGCAGGTGAGGAAAGCAGTGTAGGAGAAGGCAGGAGAGCAGAGAAAGGGCAGCCACCGGCATCCTAGAGCGCTCCGTGGACATTACCACCATCAAGCCTCGGGCAAGCTGGGCCCAGGGAAGGCAAGGCCTTACCCCCCAGAAGCAAGGACAGAGTTGGGGCTGGAAGCCTGGTCCCCAAAGGGGGGCTCTACTCGCTCAGCTGGGAGCGCGTGGGGAGGTGGCTCAGCCAGGCTCGGGCCCAAAGTCCGCCTCCATCACCCTGGCCGAGTCCCTCTCCCTCTCAGGCCTCCGTTCCCCTGTCTGCCCACTGGAGAGAGAACCCCACCCCGCCCCCGCCCCCCACAGGCCTCCCTGAGATGCCGGGACCTGTGGGGACGGGATGGGCCCACGCCCGGTGGAGTGACCCCGCAACCTTGGCTTGGCAGGTTGTTTCCGCAGCCATGACTCTGCCCCACAGCCCTGAAAATGTGGGGGAGCCCCAGCCCCCCCAGGCCGTGGAGGTCCACAGGGTGGAACGCCGCCAGGAGGAGGAGCAGCGGGAGCAGCGGGAGCACAGCCTGCGCATGGGCTCCTCGGTGCAGCGGCGGACCTTCCGCAGCAGGTGGGAGCACAGGGACCCCACCGGTCCCTGCCCAACCCCTGGGGTCCCTCGTCTGAGGGGGAGACTCCCATCTGAGCGGGGAGGCATGGCCCTGCTTCCTGAGACCCCAGTCTGAGGGGGGAGGCCCAGCCACGCCTGCTGGTCGCTGGGGCGGAGGTGGGTCACTGGGGCGGAGGTGGGTCGCTGCCGCCCTGAACTCGGGGAGCCCCAGCCAGACCCCCGGCCAGACCCCGCCGTTGCTCTCTCTCCGGCAGCGAGGAGGAGTACCAGTTCAGCGCCGCAGACCACGCGCTGGCCGCCGCCCTGGCTCTCACCGCCTCCACCGCCGAGCTGACTTGGTAAGTCAGCGACCTCTCTTTGACCTCTCTTTGACCTCTCTTTGACCTTTCTTTCCCGGGAGCCCGGGCTCAGAGGGGCCACCCCACCCAGGCCCCGCCTCCCTCCTGGGCGCCCACTCTGCTCTTCAAGCTGCTCCGAGTGACACATCTAGACTAAAGGGGCTAGACCAAGGGAGGGAAACGGAAAATCCCGACTGCACTGAACCCCACTTCTGACTGCACTGAGCTCCAGTTCTAGCCGAGACCCTGGGGACCCAGACTATGTGGGTCCCTAGAGCACACGGAAACTCAGGGGAGCCGGAAAGGCAGAGGTCTGGAGGCTCAAGAGCACGCAAGAGATCTAAAGACATGCCCGCAAGCGCACAGAGAGGGCTGCAGCGATTACCCAGGGCACTGAGACCCGGGGCTGCAGTGTAGGGCAGGGCTGACAGGAAGCCAAGGCTGTCTGCTCAGCCCTGAGCCTCCGCCCCATCCAAGCCCAGCACAGAGGCTGTTGCAGTCTTGCAAGTCTTAAGGCTGAGTCCAGCACAGTTTTCCGGGCATAGACACAGCTGATCCTCACAACCAATTGGCTTGGAGGTCAATTCCCCCCAGTGATACCAACAACAATCAAGACTTAACTACAATAACACTGTACACACAGTCCACAAAGGGGTGCACTAAGAGAGTCCACCTCAGGTAACTGGGGAGGCAGAGCTACTGGGCCATATAGGACACCTAGCACACAAAGCCACTCTACCAACTCAGGGAAGCAGTGAAAATGCAGAGACAAAAGAACAGATTAGACTAAAGCAGCTAGACCAAGGTCAAAGCCCAGGGCTGTCTGGCCACAAAGCTCACCTCGCCGCCCTGAGTCCACAGGCAGTAGTGAGAGACCCCCCATCTCCCGCTCCAAGAGAGAGAGAGGGTGGGGGTCCACCCTTCCCCAGCCAGCTGCACATGGTGCGGGAGGAGCTGGGGGAGGAGGAGCATGTAAAGAAGCCCCAAGTTCCAGACACGAGTCCCAAGACTGGAAAGGCCTCTGAGTGTGAGCACATCAGCAGGCCGCGCCCTGGGCCGGGAGGCCTGGGTCCTGGTCCTGGCTGGCCTGAAGCAAGTCACTGAGCCCAGGTGTCTGTTCTGTCCAACGGTGAGACTAGCTCGGCCGGTGTGTCTCAGCGGTTCATCACCGACCTATGAGCCAGGAGGTCGCAGTTCGAGTCCCGGTCCAGCCACATGCCCACCTCCAAACAGCAGCAGCTGCCAAATTGAGGCTCCCTCCCCAGTGGGGGACCTGCAGGAGGCACTGATCAATGATTCTCTCTCATCGTGGATGTTTCTATCTCTCTCTCCCTCTCCCTTCCTCTCTGACAATAAAATATATTAAAAATAAGTAAAATAAAATGGCGAGACTAATGCCTGTCCACTGAGTTGCCGTGAAAACAGGAGGAACGATGGTTTGTGAAAGGGCCTTGCAAACCATATCGAGAGCAGCTCTTATGCACCTACTGTAAGCAGGACCCATTCACGGTATTTTGGAGGCCAGACAGGATTAAAAGCTGCTCTTGTCCTCGAGGAGCATAAAACACAGCGCTGGGCGTGGGGATGGCATCGCCCTTCCCCAGCGCTGGGTTCGCAGCCACTGAGGTCCTGTCTCACCACAGGGAGGCCCAGCTGAGGCGCCAAACCTCCTCCGTGGAGCGGGAGGAGCGAGGGCAGAAGAACGTGCGCTTCGGCAACGACCTGGAGAGGACAGAGATCGCCCTGCTCCGGACCCAGTGGCAGCTGCGCCAGAGCCGCGACCGGAAGGCGCTCAGGCGGCGGGTGAGGGGATGGGCGGGGGGCCCCGGGGGCCTGAGACTCGGGACCCATCACATGCCACCCCCCTCTCTCTACCCGCTTCTCTCTCTTTTTAAAATATATATTTTATTGATTTCAGAGAGGAAGGGAGCGGGAGAGAGAGAGACAGAAACATCAACGGTGAGAGAGAATCATTGATCTGCTGCCTCCTGCACACCCCCTACTGGGGATCGATCCCGCAACCCAGGCATGTGCCCTGACCGGGAATCAAATCATGACCTCCTGGTTCATAGGTTGGTGCTCAACCACTGAGCCACACCGGCTGGGCTCTCCACTCCCTTCTCAAGAAGCAGCTGGACATCAGGAAAGAACCCAGTTCTAAACGTGGACCCGGGTTTGAGTCCCGGTACCCTCCCTCCGCCCCCCCTACCCCCACTGCTGTGTGACCTTAGACAAGCCACTGACTCCTCCTGAGGCTTTCTCATCCGCCAAAGAGATGCCATGTTGAACCAGCCCCGTGCTGAGATGTGAATTAAATGAGGCTGAGCTTCTGAAGGCACTTTTCGGGGCGCAGAACTCACGGGCCCTCAGGAAATCCGTTCCTGACAGATGTCAAGGGTTGAGGTCACGCTCCGCCCCCCTCCCTGGCAGGAGAGCAGCACCCATGGTTTTCACATAGTAACTCACTCAGTCCTCACTGCAGCCCCACAGGAGGGGGGTGGGGGGAGCGGGGTGTTATTATCAGAAGAGGAACTGAGGACTGGCCTAGGGTCTCACAGCGAGGAAGCGGCAGCATTTGGCCGTGACCCCGGCCCGCTGGGTCCACAGGTCAGGGGCCGCACTGCCTCTCCGATGCTGCAGGCCTAGCTCGGCTCCAGCTCATGGGGATCTGACTCCAGAGCCCAGGTGTCGGGGAGAGGTGGCCGTGAAGAGGGGGGGAGTTGTTGCCCAGGCTCAGAGGGGTCACAGACCTTCTCCTGCCTCCAGGCAGAAGAGAAGGTTCGGGAGGCCAGAGAGCTGAGGGAGCTGTGCTCGGGCCGGGGGCCCTGGTTCTGGATCCCACTGCGCTCGCACGCCGTCTGGGAGCACACCACCGTCCTGCTGACCTGCACCATCCAGGCCTCGCCGGCTCCCCAGGTCACCTGGTAAGACACGGGGCCCCGAGAGAAGGGTCCTCGCCTCATCGCTATGGCTACGTGAGTGTGAGCTCCTGCCTCCCAGCATCCTCCAGGAGCCCAGTCCCGCCCCCAGCCGCTCCTGCTGCCTTAGAAAAGCTGAAGCCCCACAGACCCTGAGCCCTGCCCACCCCCCAACAGGGCAGCAGCTGCCGGAGGCTCAGAGGGGTTATTCTTAGCTGCTCCCCGCCAGCTGGGGCCAGAGGACTGAGCCGCCAGGAGCCAGCACTCGTAAAAATATGATGCTGGTGCAGGAGGAGGCAGCTGCTCCCCGCCCACTGGGGAGCTCCAGGGTTAGAGGATGATGGCGGGGGGCAGGGCAGGGGGCAGAGGGGCAGGAGAGGAGGTGGGGAGGGCAGGGGCCCCACAATGAGAAGGAGTCAGGCCTGGAGTGGAACCCTACACTCCAGGCTTAGCTCCCTCTCCCTGTACTAACTCACTGTGTGATCTTAGCAACATCTCTCTCTCTCCTTTTAAATATATTTTATTAATTTTTTACAAAGAGGAAGGGAGAAGGATAGAGAGTTAGAAACATCGATGAGAGAGAAACATGGATCAGCTGCCTCCTGCACACCCTCTACTGGGGATGTGCCCGAAACCAAGGTACATGCCCTTGATGGGAATCGAACCTGGAACCCTTCCGTCTGCAGGCTGACGCTCTATCCACTGAGCCAAACCGGTCAGGGCTTAGCAACATCTCTTAATCTCTCCAGTCCCGCCTTAGCTTCCTAGTCTATATAATGGGTTGGAGACCTCCTGTCCAGCTTGCATGTGCTGAGGATCTGATGCCACAACAATGTAGGAGCTCTCTGAACTTGGAAGGTGCTCGAAAAGCAGGAGATGCCATTCCTGTGGGCGGCAGGTGTCTCCTGAACAAGCTGGTGGAGATGGGAGTGGGCAAGGCCATGTTCAGGGTTTCGGTTCTATGACCGAAAGAGGCGTGTCCTTCACACAGCTGCGCCCACTGCCTCCTGAGTTCCCCGGAGACTGAGGCCCGTTATCACTCATGTTGGAAGATGAGACAGGGTTTTCAGCCAATATTTGCAAGAAGTATACTCTGTCCCAGGCCCTGACTCAGGCACCGTGGTATAGAAATGACACAGCCTCACCTAGAGGAACAGAAGAGAAACATCAACACATGGAGAAATGAATTTATGAGTGACATTTGAGCTAAAAGCATGAAGGGGAAGAGGAAGAAGTAACTGCCTCCACCTGGAGGATCCAGGAAGGCTTCCTGGAGGAGGTGACATATAAGCCAAATCTAGAGGGTGAACAGACTATGGTCTAGTGAACAGTGATCGGCAAACTCATTAGTCAACAGAGCCAAATATCAGCAGTACAACGATATTTCTTTCGAGAGCAGGAAACCGACTTCTGCGCACGGGTCACGAAGTTTCAATCGCACTGTATGTCTGGGCCTGCAAGTGGTATTTTGTGGAAGAGCCACACTCAAGGGGCCAAAGAGCCGCATGTGGCTCTCAAGCCACAGTTTGCCAGCCACTGGTCTAGTAGGAGAGAGAAGATAAGCACACAAAAATGAAATCACAAAAGAAAAAGCATCCTCTAATACTTGAACCCGCTTCACATTGACCCAGCACTTTCCTCTCCTTTGAGACTCGAGGTCACCCATGAGGGAGCGACTATTGTCCCCATTTCATAGACGAAGATATCAAGGCTCAGAGAGGCCGTGTGTCCGAGGATTCAAATTCGGGTCTTTTGCCTTTCAACCCATAGCTCTTTCCAGACTCCCTCCCCACCTGTGACAGGCCCGCAGCCAAAGAGAGTGAGGAAGTCATTTTTCCCTTAAAGCACACATCATGCTTCAGAAGTCAGAGAACAGAGAGCCTTAGGCCAGGAGCCCTCAAGAAAGGCATCTTGAGGGTGTTGACATGGGGGCTGGCCGTTGCCAGGTGGCATTCATTCCAACAAGCGTGCCAGGCACCAGGCAGGGCCCTGGAATGCTGTGGGGTCCAAAGTCAGTCCCTGCCCGCAAGTTTCTGGTCCCGAGGAGGACCGCGTCCAACAGCCGGGCCGGGCCAAGTGGGGGTCAGCACCTCAGCTGTCCTGGCCCAGCACCAGCCCGCCCTGCCCGCCCTGGCACTGAGGCCCACCTCTGAGGCCTTCTGGGGGAGCTTCTCCACAGGGGCTCCTTTCTAGCCCTGCCAGCACTGTTGCCACAGCAGGGCGATGTTGCCACAACAGCATGCCTGTTTGTAAGGGGCGAAGCCAGGCCAGACCCCCCTCTGTGGCTCCTGGCTTTGGGGGCTGGTTTTCCGCCATCAATCACCTCTGACGGGGCCACAGGTCATCCTGAGATCGGCCTCCAGGGCTCTGTCCAGGCCCTAGTAGAGACAAAGCCCCCAGGGAGGGAGGAAGATCCTGCAAGTCCTTCATTCAGCAATTTATTTATTTTTATTGATTTTCTACAGAGAGGAAGGGAGAGGGATAGAGAGTTCGAAACATCAATGAGAGAGAGACATTGATAAGCCGCCTCCTGCATGCCCCCAATTGGGGTTGTGCCCACAACCGAGGTACCTGCCCCTGAATGGAATCGAACCTGGGACCCTTCAGTTCGCAGGCCAACGCTTTATCCACTGAGCCAAACCGGTTTCGGCTCATTCAGCAATTATTGAGCACTTCCTGAATGCAGGAGCAATAACAGGGCAGGGTAGGCAAGGCCCCTGTCTGGCCATGTGAATGCTGCAGAAGCAGGCCCTGGGCATGATTCTACCTCATGTCCGAATCAATCTGCTAGGCCCTCGGTCGGCAAACTGTGGCTCTTTGGCCCCTTGAGTGTGGTTCTGCCACAAAATACCACGACCTGGGCGAGTCTATGTTGAAGAAGTGGCGTTAGAAGAAGTTTACGTTTAAAAAATGTGGCTCTCAAAAGAAATTTCAGTCATTGTGCTGTTGATATTTGGCTCTGTTGCCTAATGAGTTTGCCGACCACTGTTGACAGAGCAGCCTTAAAAATTAACACCAAATCTGTATGAAAAAAAAATAAAGTTCAACCTCTCAGCCAGGCTCTGGGCTGAGTGCCTATCCTGTCTCATTGGATGCTGTTTTATGATTGGCTGCCTCTTGGGATCATCAGCACAGCCCATGCCAACCAGGGTCCACTATACAGGCAGGAGAAGCCCAGAGAGAGGGCCAGATGGGCACCGAGGTCCCTGGCGGCCCAGGTCACTCCCAGAGCTGGCCAGGCTGAGGTGTCCGGAATGTTCCTGTGGGGGAGGGAGGCCTGACCTTGGCCCCCAAGCCAGGGAGAGGTGGAGAGGCTGGCCGTGCAAATGAGGCACCACCTCCCCACAGAAGACCTAATTGGGTTCCTTTCAGAAGAGGGTGTAGCCTGAGGTGTATGTGGTAGAGCCTGGGCATGGCACTGTTTGGTTGCCATGGAGACAAACAGGGCCTGGCGTGGGAGAGCCAGGTCCAAGGAAGGCAGCGCACTGAGGCCAGGGTGCCCTCTCTCGGCTGAGGCCTGCTCTCAACGGCAACCACCCCGGGGGCAGACTGTCCAGGCCACAGTCTCATGGACGCAGAGAGGCCCAGAGAGGGGCACTGACTGGCCCGAGGTCACACAGCAAGATGTGTCAAGGCCTCGTAACTCTCAGACTTTCATCCGTCGGCCCTGACTCAGGCTCCCGACCTCCCTCCTCAATGGCCTAGGGACAGAGGCAAGACCATCACCTGGGAAGGGAGAGGGGGTCCCCAGTGTGCACCGGAAACAAGCAGCGGCATCCAGGAGCAGCAGGGACCCCCTGGGCACCCCTTGGGGATCCCCTGAGGGTTTCCAAAACACCCATGCCCAGGCCCCGCCTCCAGAAATTCTGATGCTAATTCCGGGATGCAGCCTGGGCATGGAGAGCTTTGTGATGGCTTAAATAGGACAGTTTATTTTCCTTCCATAGAAGCGTCTGATGTGGACAGGGTGGGGCGGCTGTGGAACGCAGCTCCCGGGTCACTCAGGGATCAGGCCTGGTCTTCCCCCTGCGAATGGCAGTCATCCCGGCCGAGGTCTGCCTCCGGGTAGAAGGGAAGATGGCACAGGAAGGGTGGGAGCAGCCATGTGACACTTGTTTTCCTTTCTGTTGACAATACTGAGGCACAGAAAAAAGAGGCTAGAAACGATGTTATATAGTTAGAGGCTCAGCGATCATGCCTGTCCCTTTAGACCAGTGGTTCTCAACCTTTCTAATGCCACGACCCTTTAATACAGTTCCTCACGTTGTGGTGACCCCCAACCATGAAATTATTTTTGTTGCTACTTCATACCTGTAATTTTGCAACTGTTATGAATCGTATCTGTGTTTTCCAATGGTCTTAGGCGACCCCTGTGAAAGTGTTGTTTGACCCTCAAAGGAGTTGCGACCCACAGGTTGAGAACCGCTGCTTTAGAAGAAGAGGAGAATATCTATAGGAGAATAATCAGTATTTGCTGACGCAAATTCCCAAAGTCTTATGTTTCCAATGTAGGCCTGGGGATTTTTATTTATTTTATTTTTTAAATATATTTTATTGATTTTTTTACAGAGAGGAAGGGAGAGGGATAGAGAGTTAGAAACATTGATGAGAGAGAGACATCAATCAGCCGCCTCCTGCACACCCCCTACAGGGGATGTGCCTGCAACCAGGATACATGCCCTTGACCGGAATCGAACCTGGGACCTTTCAGTCCGCAGGCCGACGCGCTCTCCACTGAACCAAACCGGTTTGGCTGTATGGAGAATTTTAAAGTTGCTGCTAGTGTTTTCAAGAGTTAAGATAAAGAACCGCTCTTCTGAGGGGTCGACAGGGAGGTAGGGATAGGGGTTCCTTCTTTGGCCACACGACTCAGAGCAGAGAAAATCTAGGACCTGTTCCCTAGAGGTACCCCGATATGGGGAGGAGCAACTATCCCTAGTTACAGGCCCCCCCTTTTCTTTGCCCTCCAATAGAGGAATGGACTCGTGAGTATTTTTAATGTTCAGGACGCTGGAGAAAAGCTTCCCATAGCTCATCCCATTTAATCGGTGTAACAACCCTTCCAGGTTGGTTGCCTTGCTTACACCCATTTCACAGATGAGAACCACCGAGGTCCAAATCAGTGAAAGGGCTGCCCAGGATCACACAAGCAGCACAATGTTGAGGTTGGAGCCCAGGTCCGAGAGGCTCCAAATCCTTCCCGCTCGAACCCACACTGCCCGCCACAGACCGCTGTACTGTCTCCACAGGTACAAAAACGACATGCGAATCGATCCCCGCCTCTTCCCTCCCGGAAAGTACCGGATCACCAACAACTACGGGCTGCTGACCCTGGAGATTAGGAGGTGAGACTGTGGGCGGTGATCCTCAGGCCCCAAAACCCCTGAAGCAGGATTCCCGAGGTGCAGCCTCTTCAGAAGTGGCTGGGGTGCTTGTTAAAACACCCATTAGCAGAAGGACCCTCCTCTCGCCCCCAGAGATTCAGATGAAGTAGGTCTGGAGTGGGGCCCAGGAATCAGTATGTAACACACACCACCATGGGGTTCACATGCCTTGGAATACACAACAAAAACATGGGCCAGAGGCTAGTCGCAAGGACTGAATGCTGAACTGGGCAAGCTGGGAGAGCTCCTTGTGGGGGGGGGGGGGAACCACAAATACACACACACACACACACACACACATGCATGCACTCACACATACACACACACATGCACTCACACACGTACATGCACTCACACACGTACATGCACTCACACACACAAGTGCAAGGGGGAGCCGTCGGAAGGGAGAGTTAGGCCTTTCGGGAGTTGATGAGTGAAAAGCAAGGTTGTGCAGGAAGAGGCCACGTGTGTGGCGGGAGGCACAAAAGCGGTCCCCACGCATGCATGACTCATGAGCTGCCACGTGTTGGATTTCTCCCAGCGCCAAGCCCTGTGCTCGGTGCTGCAGTCAGGGACAGTGCCCACCACTGTCCCTGCAAGGAAGCCTGTTGCAGGTGAGGAGACAGAGGCTGCGAGAGGGCAGGGTCCTCACAGCTTCACAGGGCAGAGCTGAGGTTTGACCCAGTTCCCTCCACCTGGGTTCATCCCGATACACCAAGCCCTCTACTTCAATCAGCGTGGGCTTCACAGACACGGGTGTGAGCAGGACATTGCTCCTACCCTCAGAAGCAATGGAGGGACACTCGGATCACCACCTGGCCATACAATGCTACCGATGGAGGTGTCCTGGGGGCTGCGAAGCCAGGGAAGGCATGCAGGGAAGGCAGGTGTGACTGGCCCTCAAAACAAGAGAGATCCCTGCCCTGAGCAGCCACGGGGAGAGAGGGGACACCCAGGGGCCTCTCTGCAGGTGGATGGGTGCCAGAGGGGCCACATCCTGCCAACTGCTCTGCCACTGGGATGGAGTTGGCCCAAGCCTCCGCTGTGAACATGACAGGGCTGGCCTGGATGGTGGGGAGACCTGGGCCTGAGATTGAGAACACCTGGCCTCGGGCCCAGTCCTGCCACAGACTGGCAGCGCCTCTCTGCAGGCCTGTGCCCTGAGCCTGCTCCAGGCCTCTGATCTGCAGGTGTTGACGGGAGGCCATGCCTTTTCGCCCTCAAACTGGTTGAATGCCAGCTGCTGTGTGACTCTGGGCTCGGCAACGAACCTCTCTCTTCCTGCAGAGTCCGCAATAACAACCAGCTCTTCAGAGCACTGCCACCTGAGATGGGTTAGGGGGTGTCAGCTCCCCGGTTCCCAGAGGTGGGCACGGCATGGAGAGGGATAGTGGCCAGCCCCCAGGTGCACAGCTTTTCAGAGGTAGAGCCAGAGCCAGAGACTACAGTCTCCCCAACTCCAGGCCTCCCCGTTAAGCTCCACCTTTCCCACTTGCAGCTGGGGACTTGAGTTCCCCAGGGAGCCCAGCAGTCTTGGGGGGCACTTCCCCCTCTCTCCTCCTCAGGTGCACCGTGGAGGACGCAGGCACCTACACGGTGAAGGTGAAGAACGCCTTCGGCCAGGCCTCCTCCTTCGCCAAAGTCCTGGTCCGCAGTAAGTCCCCGGCTGCACGGGCCAGGCCGGCCCGCAGCAAACCCGGGAGGGGCAGACGAGGACCTGAGTCTGCAGTCAGACTCCAGGAAGGGCCCCGGCACAGGGTATTCGGCCTGGGATCCGGTGACCGGGGCAGCCATGGCGATGCTTGCTTCCCTGGGTTCTTCGAAGCAAATGAGAGTCCCTGCCCTCAGACTGCACAGCCTATACAGCGTCTCCGAAGGGCGCTTGTCCTGTCGGGCTGGGCTGGGGTCCGGGTCCAGCTCAGGGCCTCTGAGGGTGACCTGGCCCCAACTGCCCTGCCGAGGGGTCCCCAGGGGCAAAGGCCAGACCCTACCAACTCCCTCCTAACTGCCACTGCCCCGTTTGGCTGTGCCCAGAATCAAGCCCAAGATCAGGATTGAAGGCCCTGTCCCCTCGGCCCGCCCATCCTTCCCCTCATTTCCTCCAGACCCCCCACCCCTCTCCAACCAGGCCGGCAACTTTGCATCCACCGGGCTTCTTCGTAGCCCCCAGACTCCAGCCAGGTTCTTACTGAGACCACCCACTGCCTGCCCCCCCCCCACTCCTCCCCTGCTCTCTCCTCTGGAGCATCTGTGGGGGTCCTCGCGGCAGGCCCGGGGCTGGGAGGCTGGAGCTCTGGGTTCTGATCCTGAGTCTCCCACTGACTCTGTGTGACCTCTTTCCGGGGACCAAAGCCACATGACAGCTCCCGGCTGGCTGGGGATTTTACCTCCGTTTGCTCACCTGTATGAGAGGATTGTAAGGGCACAAACCACAGGCCTATTGTGGAATTAAACAAGTTAATATGCGGCACGTGGTGCTTACTGTGTGAACAGAAGCGTTCTTACTATTCTCTGTGCCAACATCTCTTTGGATTTCACCCTTAAGCCCTCTGATGGCTCCCTTAGCACTGCCCTCCCCTTATTCCCTCACCCCAAAACCCTGGTCTGACCAGGCTCTACCTCTATGAAGACTATGTGATCCTGGCAGTGAGTTGGGCCAGGTAGGGAAGCCAGTTAGTTATTTATTAAAATATTTTTATTGATTTCAGAGGAAGGAAGAGGGAGAGAGAAATAGAAACATCCATGATGAGAGAGATTCGTTGACAGTTGCCTTCTGCACGCCCCCTCCAGGGGATGAAGCCTGCAACCCGGGCCTGTGCCCTGACCAGGAATTGAACCATGACCTCCTGGTTCATAAGTGGACGCTCAACCACTGAGCCGCGCCAGCCGGGCAGAAAACCCTTTACTGAGCACCTCTGGCTGAGGGCTTTGCTCGCGTGAATCCACTTGTTCAGAACCCCACCACCACCAGGGGGGAATCGCAGTCCCCATTTTACCGAGGTAGAAACTGGGGCCCAGAGGGGTGAAGGAAACTCTCCCAGAGCCCAAGGGGGAGCCCCTTCCATGGAGCAGGACTCAAACCCACACCAAGGGCCACGCTGGCACAATGCAGCAGGAACGGGGGTCTGAACCGCCTGAGACCCGGTGTGCTCTGGTTTTCAGCTTACCTGGGGAAGGAGGCCGGCTTCGACTCGGAGATCTTCAAAAGTAAGGAGGCTGGGGGAGGGCCGGGCCTTCGGGGGGAGTGGGGCTGGGACTTCGCATCAGGCCGTCCACAGCCCCCCTTTAGAATATAGCGTCCATTGCCCACTAAGCGATGTCCCCCTGCGTTCACCTCTGAGCTGTTAACCTCTGCAGACTGGTTTCTGGGGTTCCCAAGGCAGCTGCTGAGTTGCCAGCGGCCAAAACTGAGTGAAAAGGACAAAGGCAACACGACAAAGGGACGTGACCTTTGGGCCGTTGCTCTCTGGGCCCATGTATGCCCACCTAGATCGTCTCGCCCCACCACCCCCAGGACCAGGCCCCCCTCCTTGTTAAAAGCACCTCAAGAATGGTGACTAGAGAGTGGGGACACCCCAGAAGGAGCCTGGCTCCCACCTAAGCCCGAAGCCAGGCCGGCGGCCTCAGGAAACTTCTGTCCTCCATGTCTTCCCCCCGCCCCGCCCCCGCCACCCCAGGACTGGCACTCGGCCCCATCGTGGACTTCACCTCTGTGCTGACACCGGTCTTCGCCCGCGAGAAGGAGCCCTTCGCCCTGACCTGCTCGTTCTCAGAAGACGTGCTGGACGCGGAGCAGAACATTCAGTGGTTCCGAGACGGTAGGACCCCATCCCGGGCCCCAGCCTTCAGAGGCAGACGTGGAAGAGGGACTGGAGCCCTGGCTCCGGGGCTAAGCCTGGGCCCCGAGCATCAGGGTGGCAGGGCAGCAGGGAGGAGGCACAGGCGTTCAGGGGGCTATGGGCCTGGGAGGCGGGAGAAAGCCACTATCTGCTGAGAGCCCGCCGTGCTCAGGCCCTGGCTCAGCCCTAAGAGTGAGCGATGGCATCCGCAGCGGGAACAGAAGCCAAGGGCAGGACGCAGGAGGGCACGCAGGGTTCAGGGCAGGTTGTGACCATCGTGCAGGGCTTTTCAGAGTCGGGGTGTGGGTGCTGGTGAATAAACACCACCCTTGAGCGGGGAGGCCGGGTGGCACAGGCAAGGCTGCAGAAGGCAGGTCAGGTACAGCAGAGAGGTGCCCGGCCAGGGACGAGGGCGGCGGGACCCCCTCCCCACCTGTGACAGGCCCGCAGCCAAAGGACAGGGATACGGCCGCTCCCCCAGCACCCAGCTCTGAGCCTCTGAGCTGGGGAGGCTGCACCTGGGGGACAGGAGGGCAGAAGAGGGAAGGGGCCACGGGGAGCCCCAGGAACAGCTGCAGTAACTAGTGTAGGTGTTTGCCCCGCCTGTGGGTCTTCCAGAATAGAGGTGCCGACAGGAGGGAGGGGCCTTCCAGTGGGACACAGAGCAGGACGGCCCAACAGTGTGGCCCTGACTCCCAGAGCCCCAGAGCCCCTTCCTCAGTCCCCATTCCTCTCCCTAAGGCCCCACCCACTGAGTCCCCATTCTCCTCGATGACCCCTGCCCCCCAATGAGCCTTCCACCCTCCTCACTGACACCCCAGCTCCTGCAAGAGCCTCTCCCCTTTTCTGAGACCCCCTCAACAAGCCCTCACTCCCTTCATTCGGTTCGCTATCCCCCCTCTCTGAGCTCCCACACCTTCCTGGAGCTCCCAGCCCCTTCAATGAGCCCCCGGTCCCCTCACCGAGCCCCCGACCCTCACACAGGCCCAGCTCTTGTGTTCACGTTCCCACAGACCCTCCAACTGCTCACTGGGCCACCAACCCGGCCAGTTCCCTAAATCCTCATGTCCCTGGTTGAGGTCCCAAACCCCTTCCCCACCCCCAAGCCTTCTGAGGAGCTCAGTGGCCACCTCGGCAAAGCCCTGGGGGTCCCCTCCCCCTCCCTGACTGCCCAGCTGAGCCTCAGGCTACAGCCACACCCGCCACACCTCTGCCTGGACCCCCAGGGCGTCTGCAGGTTCCCAGGTGAGGCTGGGACCCCCCCGTGAGCTCACACGGGACCCCTCTCCTCATCAGGGAAGCCGGTGAGGTGCTCGGGCCGCCGGCAGACCGTCTATGCAGACCGCCAGGCGTCCCTGAAGGTGGCCTGCGCCTACAAGGAGGACGAGGGGCTCTACACGATCCGGGTGCCTTCGCCCCTGGGCCCCCGGGAGCAGAGCGCCTACGTGTTTGTGAGAGGTGAGGTGGGGGCGGGGCAGAGGGACCGGTTTCCACATTCGAGGTGTAGCGTGGCCCCTGGAAGTAGTCCCCCCACCCCAGATGCTGTGGTTTGAGTGGAGGACGCTATTATTGGGGTCCTGGTCTTCGAGATCAAAACTGAGCTCCTGGATGGGGGTGGAAGGGGATGGTGGGCGGGCATGGGAGGGAGCAACTACCCGGGGGACATGGACTGGATGAGCCTCCCATCCCCTCTCTCCCCACCCCCTCCTCTCACCCCCCTGAATTTTAGATGCCACAGCAGAGAACATGGGGGCCCCGGGCTCCCCACTGAATGTCCAGTGCCTGGATGTGGACAGAGACTGCCTCATCCTGACCTGGACCCCGCCCAGTGACACTCGGGGCAGCCCCATCCTCGGCTACTCCATTGAGCAGTGAGTCAGCCGCTTGAGTGACAAGTCCCTGGGGGGAGTGGGAGGGGAGCCCTCTGCCAGGCTGTGAGGACAAGAATGGGGCCGCAGGAGAGGGCGCCCCCTGCCTAGACTCCCACAGGCCAGAAGGTCGCCTGTGCTGCGCACTTTAGGGGCAACGAAAGGTACTCAGTGAGGCTCCACCCTGGAGTCAGGCGCTGGCCTCCGGACTGTTTACCGCAGGGGCTGGGGGGAGGGGAAGGAGAGAGAAAGGGAGACCAGAGGGCGGGAATGAGGGGGACACTAAGTGCCTGAAACCTGACACAGGTGCCCTGTTGACTCCTTCCCTCCGGGAGTGACAGAGACAGAGTGGCTGTGACCGCAGAGGGAGGGGCACACCCGGCAGGGGAGGCGGGACACCTGCCTCCTTGGCGCTGCCAGCTCTGAGGCCCAAGCTGGATGCAGCGCCAGTCCTGTCCCTGACGGGCTCGAGACCGTGTGCCTGGGCTTCCAACACCCCCATCTAAGGGGCAGGGGCTCCTTGCTGCCCCTTCTACAGATGAGGAAACAGATACATGGACAATGGCCGTGCCCAAAGTCACATTGCTCGTTAATGTGGAGCCAGGATCTGAACCCCCATGTGACCACTGCCCCATCCCACCCATAATGCTGCTGTGAAACGACCCGAGGGCCATGGTACCCCTCTCTGAGGGTGGATCGGCAACGCACGCCGACCTCCGGCACAGACTGCCCTCGGGTGAATCCTGGTCCATCACTCACGCTCTGTGGACCTTGGGCAAGTCCTTTCCCTCTCTGAGCTGTGCATTCCTGGTTGCACAGTGACAGGCCGCACACCTGACTCCGGGGCTGTTGGGTTCAATGAGCTGATGGATGTGGAGGGCACAGCACCGCTCCAGGCACATGGGTCAGCTCTGTGAAAGCCATGGAAAGTTCCATCCCAGGAAGTGGAGGATGACCCCAACCTTCTGGGACCAGAGGCTGGAGCCAGGCTTTGGAATGGAGAGCAGGACTTTAATTCACAGGCAGCCCCGGGCAGGGAGGTGGCCCTGGTAGAGGCTCCAACAGGGAAGGTGAGAGTCACAGGCAGGGGCTGCAGCTGGTGTCTCTCCCACAGGTGCCAGGGCGAGTCTGGGCAATGGGTGCCCTGCCACGAGGCCCCCGGCGAGACCTGTCGGTGCCCAATCCAAGGTCTCATCAAGGGCCAGAGCTACCGGTTCCGGGTGAGAGCCGTCAACAAGGCGGGCAGCAGCCTCCCCTCCAAGGCCTCCGAACCGGTTGTCATGGTGGACCCCGATGAAGCCCAGAGGAAGACAGGTGGGTGCAAGGCCCCGAGGGACTGGCTCGCCCAGGAGACAGGTGGCACAGCCCATTCCAAACCCTACTCCAAGGGCGAGACCCAGCCCGGCCCTCGGGAACGCTCATCTGATGGAGGAGACACGGCCTCAGGGGCCTCTAGTCTGTTGGACGAAGCACAGTGCCCTCCTTAGGAAGCCCTGCCTGCGGGGAGGGCACGGGTAGTCTAATGGGAGAAGCACGTCCACAGGAGATGCTAACGGAGGGAGGACCACAGCACCGCTACAGATGCTCTTATCTGAAGGAGGAAGACAGCCCTGCCTCAGAGTCCAGGGGGGATGGGAGGAAGAAGGGGACACAGCCCCCCAGCCCTGAGGCGTCCTCCTGGCTTAGGTTTGCCTCCCAGCTCCACGGAGCCCAGGTCGCTGGCCCCAGGCACGTCCCTCCTCCTCTCTGACCTCGTTTGTCCCCAGAGGACAGAGCATCCATCCCTCACGCTCTAGAGCAGCAGTGCTCCACTTTGGACCCCTGGGAATACTGGAGGGTAGGGAGGACCTGGCTGAGGTCACTCAATGAAAGGCCACAGCCAGGAACAGGGGGCGGAATCGCCCCCCCCCTCCCTGAGCCGGGCAGGTCCCACCCGGACCCTTCTGACCCAGCCCCCACGTACCCTGAACCCCTACTTCTCCCCCAACTTGCTCCATTCTCCATCCTAGAGATCTCCTTTGATCTGGGGAATAAGATCGTGATCAGCACAGATGATCTGGAAGGTACGTGGTTACATGGGAACCCCCTGACCCTTTGCCTCAAGACTCCAGCCCCTTTTGTGGTTCTGGAAACTGGTCCACAAACCGGCAGAGAGACGGGAGCTGTCCCTGGAGGGTGGGGGATGTGAGGGAGGCTTCGAGTCGGAGGAGCCAGAGTTCTCAGTGAGAGTGGCCCCTCGTGGACGGGTGGGAAGTCCTAGGCAGGACATGGGGACGCCCGCCCTCTGGCCCCAGCTCTGCCTGCCTTGCCGGGTGGCCTGGAGCAAGTTCCGCCCCTCCCTGGGCCCCAGTTTCCTCCTCTGTGAAGTGAGGGGCTGAGATTGGGGGTCTCTGAGGGCCCACTCCTCTCTGCCCTGGATGACTCTGATTCTAGACTTCGTGACCATCCCCTCGCCTCCAACCAACGTCCACGCCAGCGAGATCCGTGAGGCCTACGCCGTCCTGAGCTGGGAGGAGCCGAGACCCCGGGGCAGAGCTTCGCTGACCTACACCCTGGAGAAGGTAGAGACCCCAGGCCTGAGAAACAGACTTGCTGTGGGGCCAGGTTGTGGGGGTTCAGGAAAGGTCCCCTGGGGAGGCCTTCAGAGCAGGGAAGAGCGTTCCCTGAGGAGGCCCTTCCCAGGGACAGGGCGCTTAAATGCCCTGAAAGGCCTTTCTGGTGGCAGTGCGTGTGGCTGTTCATAGGAACACACGAAATTAAGAGACACAAAGAACAATTCAACAGGAAGATCCCGCCTCCAAGGCTGCATGGGCCACACAACTCCTCTTGGCCAGAGCCATGAGCGGGGGGGGAGCCAGGCTGGTCCGAGCCAGCCAGGGTCATGGGCAGTGGCATCCACAAGACATGAAGCGGGGTGTACAAGGAGGCCGTTCTCACCGGGACAGGGTGGAAGCAGGTATCAGGGAGGGGACAGCTATGCAGAGTGGATATCACAGCGGAGAAGGACAGTGTGGCGACAGAGCCTTCCAATCCGATCTTCCTCCCGCAGAGACGGGTCATTCTCCCCCCGGGGTGGAGTGGGGAGGTGGAATAAGATGCAGCACTCAGCCAAGGCCAGCAGCCATGGCCTGGAAACACTTCCCGGGAGATGCTCTTACCCTGGCCCCTAGCAGGCGGACAGTACAGGGTTAATGGATCAAGGAGTAAAAAGGTTCCAGGTCTCTCCCTCTGGTTGCCCGGACCAGCCTCTCGCCCGGACCAGCCTCTCTGCACACACAGGAAAGCCATTCCAAGAACTGAGGATTTGTTTTGCAAAGCTGTGGAGTCTAATGGTTAAACCCTGGGGTCAGACTGGTTTCAAAGAGCTACTTACTAGTTGTGTGACCTTGGGCAGGTTATTTAGTCTGTCTGTGCCTCGGTTTCTTCTCCTCTATAATAGACATAGTAATTGTACACACTTTATAGCAGTGGTTCTCAACCTGTGGGTCGAGACCCCTTTGCGGGTCGAATGACCCTTTCACAGGGGTCGCCTAAAACCATCAGAACATCAGAAAACACCTTTTTCCCATGGTCTTAGGAACCAACAGACAGCTCCTCGGTGTAGCAAAGTGTAGCAATGTAGTTTACTGTTGTCATATAAAGACTGTTTCCCATGCTACACCACGATTCAAGACAAAATATCATTTATTTGTAATTAGAAATAAATATTTCACAATATATAATTACATATTGTTTTTGTGATTAATCACTATGCTTTAATTATGTTCAATTTGTAACAACGAAAATATATCCTGCATATTAGATATTTACATTACAGTTCATAACAGTAGCAAAATTATAGTTATGAAGTAGCAATGGAAATAATTTTATGGTTGGGGGTCACCACCACATGAGGAGCTGTCTTAAAGGGTCACGGCATTAGGAAGGTTGAAAACCACTGCTTTATAGGGTCAATCTGGGGATCAAATTCATTAAAGCCTGTAAGACTTAGAGCAGAACCTGGCACACAGTGTTCAGAAATGTTCACCAGTTTTGGGGCGATTTCTTGCCTAGCCGGGCTCTAGGCCACCAGCAGCTGGGTGGGCCTTGGGGTAGGGGTAATGGGGGAGCACAGGGAAGGCAGGGTCAGTGGGTCCCCTGGTGCTTCTCAGTTTTCAGTCTCAGACCCAGACTCACAGAGTGGCTCTAGGTGCCTGGCTAGCCTGCATCCCCTCCGCTCTCCGCCCTCTATCTGCCCGGAGACACAGAATTTATGGCTGCCTTTGGGGCCCCTGACGCTGCAGAGAGTGAGCAGGTTTGGGGGCACCCACGCCTGAACTTAAATACCAAATACACAAGCTGTTAGATGCATGACTTTCTGCCCAGTTACCCAAACTCCCTGGACCTGTGTTCCCCCATCGGTGGGGAAATTAACACCTACCATCCATTTATTCATTTATTTATCCCACAGACATAGATGGTTCTGTTACTGGCCCCAGGTCCAGACAAAACTCCCTGCCTTTGGAACTGACATTCAAGTAGGGAGTGGAGACCCCTGATCAACAAGTTAAATGAGCAGCATATTTAGCACATCAGCTAGTGGTAGCCCTGAGGAGGAAGACATTAAGCAGGGAGGGGAGGGGAGGCCTCCCTAGGACTCTGAGTTCTGAATAAAGACCTGGGGGGAATGAGGAACCAGCCAAGAGATTTCCCAGGGAAGAATATTGGTGGGGGATGGGGAGTGGGGAAGAGACCAGCAAGTGCAAAGGCCCAGAGGCAGGCGTTAGGTCTGGCATGGAGAAGGAGCAGCAGGGAGCACAGAGCCATGGTGGGTGGACCAAGATCATGGTACAAGATCATGCCATCTGCATAAAGATAATGGGAACAATTTTAATTTGTTTTTATCTTATTTTTTTTCTTGCCTATTTTTTTTTGGCAAGCACTTCTGGTTTTGTAGAATAGAATTAGTCACAGTGGATAGTCCTCAATCCATCCTGATATTAGAAGATTAAAGCCCTAGAAGGATATACAGGGAATTACAGTGGTACCTCGAGATACGAGTGCCCCCTAACATATGAGATTTTTGAGATACAAGCCGTAGAGCGAGTGATTTTTTGCTTTGAAATACGAGCAACATTTGAAATAGGAGTAATCACGCGGATCGCCGGCTGCACACGACCCACCAGTTTACCTCAACTCGAGCGTCTCATAGTTTCCCACGCCTCAAGATTACGGAACGAATTAAACTCGTATCTCAAGGTACCACTGTATAGTGACAGCTTACATCATTGTAGAAAATCCTATATAATAAAAGCCCAGTGACTGAATGGTGGAATGACCAGAACAACCAGTCGACTAGTAGCTATGATGTGCTGATCACTAGGGGGCAGACATTCAATACAGGAACTGCCACTAATGGTCAGTGCACTCCCACAGTTGGAGCCAGACAGGTGGCAAAGGCCAGACCCTAGAGAAGCCTTAGCTCTAAGGGAGGTGGAGGGTTTGGGGGGCTCTGAACAGATCAGCTAACCACCTGGCCCGTGTTGTAAGAGAAGCCCTCAGACTGACACTTGGAGAAAAAAAGACTTAAGGGGATTAAAGGTAGAAACAGGCAGGAGGCCACTAAAGTAACTCAGATGAGAGACCATGGTAGCTGGCACCAAGGTTGTGCCAGGGGACGTGTGGGTGGTAAGTCACAGTTGGATGCTGGACACGTTTTGAAGGTAGAGCCACTGCATTTGAGGATGGAGCATATTTGGGGTGTGTGGGAAAGAGGGCAGGAGTCCCAGACCGCTGCAAAGGTTTGGGCTTGAGCAAAACCTAACTAATACAGGCAGCTTGGGTTGGGGCACACTCCAGGGTGGAGTTCTGGGCATGGTGAAGGTGAGATGCGCAGTGGCATCCAGATAACGATGGTGAGGAGGCACGTGGATCCAGAGCTCAGGCGTTAGGGGCAGCCTGGGCTGGGATAAAGGTTAATGGGAGCACGTGTGGGAAGTGGGCAGCAAGGAGCCGGCTCAGGCAACTGCTTAACCAGCGCGAGTTCCTCTCCTTCGTCACAGTCGGTCATAGGTAGCGGCACCTGGGAGGCCGTCCGCACAGACACTCCTGTGAAATCCCCGCGATTCGCACTATTGGATCTGGAGGAAGGGAAGTCGTACGTCTTCCGGGTGCGAGCGGTGAACCAGCACGGCATGAGCGACCCCTCGGAGCCCAGCGAGCCCGTTGTCTTGCGGGGAAAGCCAGGTACCTGTGCGGTGCAGAGGATGGGTGGGCGCGGTGGGCTGTCAGCATCCAGGGCTGTGAGGCCCCAGGCCATAGGGACAGGGCCACGCCCATTTCCCTGTCCCTGACTGCTTCTACCTCCACGGAGCTGAAAAGCAGCCTGCCCTCAGCCTGTGACGTGTCGGGACATCAGAAATCACATTTCTCTGGGCAGAGTCTCATGGACGTACAGGCTTTTCTTTACAAACCACAGTTCACCGTTTGCGGAACCCAGCTGGGTCCAGCACAGGTGCTGAGTGTGACCAACTGGTCCCTTCGCTCTAAAGGTCTCCTACCAGCACCCCTCCTGCCTCCTAAGCAGGCCTCCGGCCCCCTCCCTGGTGGGGACTCTGCTGTCCCACCCGAGCCCTGGCTCACCTGCTAGGAGAGCGCTCATCCTCAGCACGGCGTGGGCCTGGGCACATCATCTCAGAGCTGCAGACCCGGTGCCCTCACTGCCGCATGAATGTGCACATTCACGATAAGGCTGAATGGGTTGGTGGGCCAGTGGGGTTTTTCTTCCTTTCTGGTCCAGTGAAAATTTAGGCCTGGTTTGGGGCCTGGCCGGTGAGGGGCTTGTGACCGGGTGTGGGCTGTCTCTGGACGACTGGCCAGAGAGCAAGGTTCTAACACAGTTCAAAAAAGGAAGGGAGAGGAAAAGATGGGGATGGAGGGGAGGAAAAAGACAAGCTATTGACTTGTATTTCAGAAGTGAAATAATGGGAAAATACCCCCCAAAAAGCAAAAGAGTGAGAGAGAGGAAGGAAGGAAGGAAAGAAGGAAGGAAGGAAGGAAGGAAGGAAGGAAGGAAGGAAGGAAGGAAGGAAGGAAGGAAAGGAGGGACGGAGGCAAAGAGGGAGGGAGGGAGGGAAGGAGGGAAGGAAGGAGGGAGGAATAAATTGAGAAATTGATACACAGACAGAAAAGAGTACCCTTCCCTCATACCACCACCCATCAATCCCCACTCTATGATCCCACTGCCCAGAGAAAACCACTGTGAGCATCTGGATGCCTGGGTTTCTGGCCTTCTGACCACACACATATCAATGCATCTGTTTCAACGTCTGATCAAATCATAGTAGAGCTTTGCATTCTGCTTTTAAAAGTCAACGTTATATGGCAAACATTTCCTCGGGTCATGAAATCCTCCTTGAAGTCCTGATTTTAATGTCCGAGGACTACCCCATACCATGGAAACCTCAGCTCAAGTTCCTGCCTTTGGGTAGAATCAGGTCTCTTGTGCACATGGGGTCCCTGAGTGGCCTCCTTCCAGCCTCTCCCCTCCATCCAGCCTTCATCCACGGCCACATGGTCTTCAACCTGAGAGGCTCAAGTCTATCTCAGTACATCCCCTGTGCCAAGTGCAGAGCCTGGCTCCAAGCAGGCACTTGGTGGAAACTGGATTTACGTTGGATGGATGCTGAGTTCAGCCTTTTTCTGTTGACTTTGTGGCACCACCAGAACACAAGCCAAAGTGTCCAGGGAGAATGAGAGATGAGCTCTAGAACTCAGGGGAGAGGGCAGGTCTGGAGGTAAAGCCTGGAGAGTCACCTGCAGAGAGGTGAGGATGAAGGCTTGGGGATAGATGGAGCCTTAAGATGAGAAGAGAGAAGAAAATACAGCAAGTCAAGGAACAGAAGTTGGAGGAGTCCCACATTTGGGGACAAAAATATGGGAAGCCCCAAAAGATATATAAGGAGTTTGAGAAGTAGAAAGAGAAGAAAGCTCCTGCACCAGCCATATATTCACTCATCCATTCACCTATTCATTTTTCCATCCATTTGTCTATTTATCCATCTATCCCCTATCCATCCATCCATCCATCTATCCACCCATCCATCTATACATACATACATACATCTTTTCACCCATCCATCCTTCCATGTGTTCATCCATTCATCCATCCATCCATCTGCCACCCTTCCATGTGTTCATCCGTTCATCTATCCATCTATTTCTCCATCCATACATACATCCATCCATCTTTCCATCCATATACCCTTCCATGTGTTCATCTGTTCATTTATCCATCTATCTATTCATCCATCCATCCATCCATCTTTCCATCCATCCATTCATGTGTCAATTCATTCATCCATCCATCCATCCATCCATCCATCCATCTTTCTATCCATCCATCCTTCCATGTATTCATCTGTTCATTTATCCATCTATCTATTCATCCATCCACCCATCTGTCCATTTAACAAATCACAGCAGTCCCCACTTGAAGGAGCACAGTCACAGGGAGCCAGGAAAGTCAATAAAGACATTTCAAGGAAAGAAAATCAAGTTTTCTAGCGCTGAGGATCACTGCAGATTTGGTGACCTCTAAGTGGGAAAGATTGTAAGGATTAATGACTGGAACTCTAGTGAGGAAGTGGAGATGTTTGGAAGTAAGAGGGGAGAGAACTTTTGGAATACAAAAGTCTGGGCAGACCTCTGGGACAAGACCTCCCCAAACCCACAGGGCACATTGGAATCCCCGCCCCACCACTCCCTGTCCTGTTCGTACCATGTGACTCGGCATCCTTACTCAGTCCATGTTTCTGTCTTTAGCGACTCTCCCTCCTCCGGCTCAAGTTCAAGCTTTCCGAGACACACAGACCTCTATCTCCCTGACCTGGGATCCCGTGAAAGCAGGCCCCGAGCTCCTGGGTTATTACATCTACTCCCGGGAGGCAGGATCCTCCGAGTGGCAAACAGTTAACAACAAACCCATCCAGGGCGACAGGTGAGTTTGCCACACTCCTTCCTGCACCAGGGCGTCCTCCCAGGAGGCGCCGTAAGAACAAGGAAGTGCACCATTTCTTAGGGCGGCACTGGATGCGGGTACTGTTCTAAGCCCGTTTCAGATATTAGGTCATTTAGTCCTCACTGCCATCCTGTAATCTTAGGACTGTTATTTTCATTCTCCCCGCCACGTGAAGAAACAGGCACAGGGTGGTCAAGTGACATGCCAGAATTCCCTCACCTATAAATGGAGGAATACGACTTGACCCAGAGGGCCTCTTCTTCAGCAAACACTTGCAGAAGGCTTCCTGTTTGAGATAGACGTGACTCATTAGGCTTTCTCTGCTCACCTGTGCTCAGTATAACATGGGAGTCTGGCAGGACACACAGCAACCTCCCTCTCAGTTTAGGAGGGCCGTCCTGAGTATAGGGCTGGCTCTTAAAGGTACAAGAGGACAATTTAAAAAAAAAGAAGTGACTCATTAGGTCTCGTTCTTCCAGGAGCTTAGAGATGCATAGATTTGTTAGCTACCTGGGCCTCCAAGAGCACCTTCCCTGTGCAGTCACGTTTTAGCGGTGGGCTCGAGGAGCGTCACACATTTTTTTTTCTATTTTTATTGAGAAACAGCTGGCATGCGTCACTGTAGAATGTGTACGACATGATGGTTTCAGTTACAGACACTGAAATGATTACCGTGATAGCTTTAGTTAGCCTGTTATCTCATATAGACACGGTAACAAGAAAAGAACAATAAGTCTCCTTGTAATGGAGCTCTCATAACACCTTTCCCGGGTATCAACCAGGAGAGTTAACGACAGTTACCATGTTGGGCATTACTTCCCTAGTACTTATTGATCTTATAACTGGGAATTTGTACCTTTTTTTTTAATATATTTTATTGATTTTTTACAGAGAGGAAGGGAGAAGGATAGAAAGTCAGAAACATCGATGAGAGAGAGACATCGATCAGCCGCCTCCTGCACGCCCCGCACCGGAGATGTGCCCGCAAGCAAGGTACATAACCCCAACCGGAATCGAACCCGGGACCTTTCAGTCCGCAGGCCAATGCTCTATCCACTGAGCCAAACCGGTCTCGGCTGTACCTTTTTCTTAAAAGAGAATTTTATTGATTTCAGAGAGAGAGAGAAACATCAATGATGAGAGATAATCATTGATCGGCTGCCTCCTGCCTGCCCCACACTGAAGATGGAGCCTGCAACCAGGCATGTGCCCTGACTGGGAATCAAACCGTGACTTCCAGGTTCATAAGTTGATGCTCAACCACTGAGTCACGTGGTTGAGCTGGAAGTTCATCCCTTTGACCACCTTCCTCCAACCTTTAAAATCTTAGGGACTTCACCCTCCAGGGGTGTGCATCACTTTGGGGGAAGGGCAGTAGTTCTAGGTAAGACCCTGCATCCTGCCACGCTGGCTACCACTCATCCCACAGGTTGTTCTGGAAAGTGTGGGGGTGTCTGCGAGCTGGTGGCCATCCCTGAGCGCTGCACGTTTCTCTCCCAGGTTCACGGTCCCCGGGCTAAAGACAGGGAAAGAATATGAATTTTGCGTCCGATCGGTCAGCGAGGCCGGGGTAGGTGAGAGTTCAGCGGCCACCGACCCCATCAAGGTCAAGCAGGCTCTGGGTAAGTCCTCGGGCACCTCTGGGCTGGCAGAGAGCAGGGCCGTCCACACCGCGTCTTGGAGGGTCCATCCCAGAGGCCCTGGGGGCAAGACCCTGAGGGGAATGGGAGCGCCCCCTCCCAGATCACCCTTTCATTTGGGAAGAAGTACCCATGGCCTGAGTTCATGCGGTGTCGCCTGACCAGATGCCCTCCCAGAGGAAAAGTCAAGGTCACTAGCGGGCACCTCTGGCTCAGTTCTGAACCCCTAGAGCAGGGTGGGCGCCCACTGGGGAGGCTTGCTGACTGCCCCTGGCCTTACCCGCCTGCCTCCCCGTAGCTACGCCGTCCGCCCCCTATGATTTCATCCTCCTGAACTGTGGGAAAAATGACATGGTCATTGGGTGGAAACCCCCCAAGCGTCGTGGAGGTTGCAAGATCCTGGGCTACTTCCTGGACCAGCACGACTCGGAGGAGCTGGACTGGCACCCGGTCAACCAGCAGCCTGTCCCGACCCAGGTCTGCAAGGTGAGGCTGGGACATGGCCGCCCGCCAGGGCCCGGCTGGTTGGAGGTCCTGAGGCTGAGCAGGGCCTCCAGTTCCCTGGCCTCCACAGCGCAGCTGACTTTCACCTGCAGACCCAGGTGGCCAATCTTGTTAAAGCCCCAAAAAGCCCCAAGGACTTCCCGCTCTGAACCTCTCCCCACTCTCCTGCTGCTCCTCTGCTCCCCACTTCTTCCCCTCCCCCACCCCCCCGCCTCGGCTTTCAGTCCATGTTTCTGCTCCTCAAGGTCAGCAACCTTCGCGAAGGCCACTTCTACCAGTTCCGTGCCCGGGCGGCAAACTTGGCAGGTGTCGGCGAGCTGTCAGCGCCCAGCGGCTTGTTTGAGTGCAAAGAGTGGACGATGCCCCAGCCAGGTGAGAGGGCACCCCTCCTCCCCAGACCTGGCCAGTGCGATGCCCCTTGCCAAGCTCTCGGTGCTTCCAAGTTCGCTCTGTGGGGTCCAGACACCAGAGCCCGGGCCCTTCCACCAATGCACGCTGTGATCTCTGACAGTCTTAACCCTGCCTCGCAGGGCACCTGACCTTGGCCGCCAGCTGGCCCTGTTCCCCGGCACAAACTATCCTCTGGCCTCTGATTCTCGCCACAGACCAGTCTCAAGGGCACCCTGCTAGGGTGACCGACTCGTCCCCGTTGGCCCAGATTGGTTTTTCCGCTAAAAGTCCTGGACAAACCAGGAGGGCTAGTCATCTGCCCACCACTCCCCAGCCCTCTTAGTTTCCTCACAAATGAGCCCCTCACCTCCCCCACCACAGGAAGGGAGGACCACGACCCTCCATCATTCTGTGCAGCTCAGTTCTGTGTCTACACAAAACCTGTACCTGAATGGCAGCTGGTTACTATGTGTGATGCTTTAGTTGCAATAATGATGAACAAATAATAGTTACTGGGTGTTTACTGTGTACTCACACTTTCCATAAATTATGTCATTAATGCTCACAACAGCGCTGTGTGATAAGAACTATTACAGTGGTACCTGAAGATACGAGTTTAATTCGTTTCATAACCTTGAGGCGTGGGAAACTATGAGACGCTCGAGTCGTGGTAAGCTGGTGGGTCGTGTGCAGCCGGCCTATCCGTGCGATTACGCGTATCTCAAATGTTGCTCCTATTTCAAAGCAAAAATCTCTCGCTCGACGGCTCGTATCTCAAAAATCTCGTATGTTAGGGCACTCGTATCTCGAGGTACCACTGTATTATCCCCATTTTACAGATGAGAAAACAGGAACATCAAGGCTAAGGAACTTGCCTAGAGTCTCCACAGCCTGAAAGGGTAGAGCTGGGCCCTGAGCCCTGCTGATCTGACTCCGGAGGCCACACCCACAGCCCTTCCACTAAACGCTGAAATGCAAAGACATTATAAGGACTCATCTGTCTGGCACGGGGATGGGAGGCTCTAGCCCTGCCTCAGGCCCAGAACAAGCTTTGCCATGAAGCCAAGGCCAGCCTGGTCCCCACTGTGCCCAGAACAGGCTTCCAGGTTTGGTCGTGACTGACAGATTGTCAAGCTTGCTCAGAACCTGTTCTGGGCACAGTATCTGGCTATCTGGCTGGCCATGTGGCTGTCTGTCTGGTTGCCTGACTGCCCAACTCCTTCTCTACCCCATCTCCCACAGGTCCCCCGTATGACGTGCGAGCCTTCGAGGTGCGGGCCGCCTCCCTGATGCTGCAGTGGGAGCCCCCGCTATACACGGGGCTCGGGCCGGTCACAGGCTACCTCATCAGCTTCCAGGAGGACGGCTCTGAGGAGTGGAAGCCACTCACCCCAGACCCCATCTCTGGCACCCACCTGAGGGTGAGTCCCTGCCCCTCCAGCCTCTGGCCCACCTGAGCCCTCCTGCCACTGGACGAGGCAGAACTATAAGACATCAGGGCTGGAAGGACCCTCAGGGGGTACTGTCCTCACTTAATGGCAGCAGAGGACCAGAGAGGGGGGGTGGCTTACCCAGGGTCACACAGGAAGTGGTACTGGTTGGCTGGCTGGCAGACTGAACCTGCTCCACTCTGAGCAGTTTCCCCTAAAAGTGCACTTATAATCGGGGAGGTGTATCAGCATTTGGATAGGCTCCTCCCTGCTTCAAGGATCGAAGTGTCGAGAAATAATTAAGAAAGTGTGCAAAGAGCTAAGGATGATGATGCTCATTGTTGCATAGTTTATAAAGGCAAAGTTTGGAAACTTTGTCCATCAAGGAGCTTGCTTAAATAAGTCAGAGTGTATCTTTAAGTGGAATCCTGTGCAGGGAGCATGAAGACTAGGTGGTTCAAGGTGTGGCCATAGGATAAAGAATGAGGTAGACATACATGTACATGTTGACATGAAAATATAGCCATCATATATGGCTAAGGAAAAAAAGCAGAATACAGAGTAAGACATACATTAAGTACCATAGGCATATCATAGTACACATATTACATATTAACAAACATATATGCAGACACAAGTTTTTTAATTTGAATAAAGAACGAAAACTCTTTGGCTAAACGAGACTCCGGCAGAATCACTGGCTGTATTCACCGGTGGCGGGTGTAGGGGAAAGGCAAGCACAGACAATCCCCAGCATCACAGACACCGCACAGCCACTTTACAGGCAGGAAACCAGGCGTCCGTGGAAGCCTGCTTCACACACACAAGTGACTGACTTAGACCTTCAAGGAGAACCCCAGACTCCAGGCCACCTGGGTCTCAGCCTGCAGCTCTGAAGCAGGGGGCCTCACAGGCCTCCCCTGTTTAAGGCATAGATTTGGGGGGTTTTCTGCCGTCTAGGGAAAGAGGGACATTTTCTCCAACTCACTTTCCTGAATGGGGTCTTTCACCAGCAGGCAGGAGGGTGGGGATTTCAAGTCCATGCATGAGCATCCGGTTCATTAGCACCAGGAGAAAAGACAGGCTGAAGGAGCCAACACAGTGTGGAAAGAAGACACTAAATATATATATAGTATATATGGTGCATGTCATGTTTCTACACGAATGATGTGCATTTAAGGTCTAAATGGATTATTACAAAACTGTTCATTCTTGTTGTCTCTGGGGATGAGACCGCTGGGAGAGTTTATTCCTTCATTTTGTAGTCTCAATTGCTTTAATATTTTCCCTAACAAGTGTGTTTCTTTTATAACCAGAAAAAGACAAAAACACTTTCATTTGAAAAAATACCATTAAGGCCACCTAAGACAGAGTCAGGGGGACAAGCCCGGCCTGCAGACGGCTCTGAGACTCTGCAGACGCCACCTCCACGGGGCCAGCTCCCTGCATTGAGTCACCAGGGCTGGACCGCTGGCCCGAGAGAGCCTCTTGAAATGGATGGTCTCTCTGCACCCGCCCCCCGGCGCCCAGGACAGGGCGGGCGGGCCTCAGTGACTTGGCACCATTTCTACATGTGACATTCACTCACCCAGTCATTTACTAACTACTTCTTGACACCTGCTTAGTGCCAGACCTAGAAGCATGTCCTGCATGGAGCCATCCTTGGGTGACAGGCAATTACAATACCATGTGTTGTATCACAGAGGGGTGTCTGGGAGCTACCCGAGCTGGGAGGTCAAGGATGAGCTGGGAAAGGGGGTGGGGTGGGGAGCTCCAGGCAGAGGGCTCGGCAGAGGCAAAGTCAGGGAGGCATGAAAGGACGTGACAAACGTGGGGACCCTGGAGGGTCATGGAATGAAGGGGGCGCAGGGAGGAGGGAGAGGACAGGGGCCAAGGTCACATTAGGAGGAGTCTAGGTACTAAACCTCAAAATCTGAACTTGACCCTGAAGGCCACTGGCAGATCTAAGCATAATCCAACGGGCATCCTGGAGAGACTGGCAGAGGAGAGCTAAGCCAGGGAGGGGGGTCTGGCGGAGATGCCACTGGGGATGCTGTTGGACTGGTCCAGGCGAGGAGAAACGGGTGGCAGTGGAGACAAAGGGGAGGGGGGAGTGAAATGAGGACTTGGTGCTCACGTTCGGTCTTAAGAAAAAGATGTTGAAGGCTTCTCCCTGGGGCAATCCATGGAGGAGAGATGGGGGGCAGCTAAGCTGCGATCCAATGGGGTTTCAGGTGCCACAGGCATGGGGATTATCCCAAGGGGGAATCCCTAAAAGCTGGAAGTCAGGAGGGCGATGCGCTCCTAGCCGTCCCCACCCCCCGGGCAGCCTGTGCCTCCCGGGTTCCACAGCTGTTCGTTCCCAGCACCCGGCGGGGGTTTCGGGAAGGGCGGTCTTTGCTGTTTTGCTGTCCTCCGTGTTCACTCTCGCCTCCCTCCCCACCCCCACCCCCAGATTTCTGACCTGCAGCCAGGGAAGAGGTACGCGTTCCAGGTGCAGGCTGTGAATTCAGCTGGTCCGGGCCAGCCGTCCATGCCCACCGACCCCGTGCTCCTGGAGGACAGGCCAGGTGGGGGCAGTGGAGGGCACCGGCACCACGCTGGGTGGGCCGTCAGGGAGGGGCTCAGAGGGGGTCGGGAGGAGTCTGTGGAACTGCAGGACAGAACCTCTGTCCATCCCCCCGCCCCCATTCTCACCCCATCCCCCACCCCCCATACACACTCCACACTTCTTCCAGCGTTCTTCGCTTCCTGCTGTCTCTCCCTCCATTCCCCATTCCGTTTATTCCTATGGAATAAACTTGGGAGTTAGGAACACATCTTCTGTTTGAAGGGCTCTCCCGTCCTTTCACGTGCCACGTTCACAAACTCACACGACGCTTCATGGAGATTTGAAATGACGCCCAACTCCGGTCCTGAGTATTATTTCAGATGCCACACGGGGCTTTGCCCGTCCTGCAGTGACAGCTGCTGAGGTCCCCTCCCACCCTGTGCAGGGTTCCTCCCCTGCCTGGCCCTCCCAGCCAGCCACCAAAGGAACCAGTGTAGAACGGAAGCTATGGTAGCTCCGAGAGGGGAAAGGAGCAGGTCACACGGCTAGAGCATGGCCGGGTCACTCAGCTCTCCGAACTATAAGGCCTGTCTCTTTCCATTCTCTTAGCTACTCATTCCTATGGGGTGAGGGTCACTTTAACGGGGTGGACAGGAGGTCCTCTCTGGGGTGGTGATGTTTGCAAGGCCTCGGAGGCCACAGCAAGGAGCCTGGGGTTGTTGCTTTATTCACGTACAATAGGCAGACGCTGGAGGGCTTAGCAGGGGAGGGGCATGACCCGGTTTACTGTTTGTAAACATGGGCACCTCTGTGGGACCCTGCCCTCAGATGCCCCGGAGATCAAGGTTGGTGTGGACGAAGAAGGCGCCATCTACCTGGCTTTCGAAGCGCCCGGGGCCCCTGACGCCTCGGAGTTTCAGTGGTCCAAGGACTACGAGGGCCCGCCGAGTCCCCAGAGGGTCAAGATCGAGGAGGAAGCTAACAAGTGAGTGAGGGGAGGGGGCACAGCCAGTCTGTGGGCCCCCCGTGTTGTCAGTGAGTCAGCAGAAGCTGGAGGCTGAGACCACCCAGCAGGACCCACAGATGATGAACGAATGGGCCTGCGAAGGGATGCTTGTCTCTCACTAGCGGTGCTGACTGCCACGGGAGGGAGAAATGGAGGAGCAGGGCGCTGAGGGAGCTGAAATGATAGCATTCATTTGCAGTGTTTTTCTGGAAGCAGCTGCACGGGACTCCCTTGCTAGCCTGGCAGCCATGTCTTATTCTTGGAGGATCTCTGGGCTCAGTGTCATCTCATTTCTAAAAAAGAGGGTTTGGGCCCTGGCCGGTTTTGCTCAGTGGATAGAGCAGTGGTTCTCAACCTTCCTAAGGCCTCGATCCTTGCATACAGTTCCTCATGTGGTGGTGACCCCCAACCATGACATGTTGCTACTGTTACGCATCGTGATGTAAATATCTGCATTTTCCGATGGTCTTAGGCGACCCCTGTGAAAGGGTCGCAACCCACAGGTTGAGAACCACTGTGCAGCTGAAGGGTCCTAGGTTCAATTCCCATCCAGGGCACGTGCCTGAGTTGTGGGCTCAATCCCCAGTAGGGGGCGTGCAGGAGGCAGCCGATCAATGACTCATCATTGTTGTTTCTATTTCTCTCTCCTACTCCCTTCCTCTCTGAAATATAAATAAATAAATACATACATACATAAATAAATATTTTTTTAAAAAAATAAACAAACAAATAAATAAATAAAAAGAGGGGCTGGGAACAGATGACCAAAAGGGTCCCTGTCAAATGCCTCGCCCCAGCAGCCTGTGGCCTTGGCCCTGTCCAGCAGGAGGTAATGCTGATGACTTGAGTCTTATAGGGAGAGTTAAGCCATGAACCAGTAAGACCCTGTGCCCGCCAGCTCGCTAACGGGAGCCACTGAAGGTGCCAGGCCTGAGCTGCCCTGGGCAGAGGACCCCGAGGAGGTGTGAGGAGGCAGCCCCCCTTGCTCCCCAGCCTGGCCGGGGTCTGGAGTTGGGCTGCAAGGCTCTAAAGCTGACCGAGGCTCTCCAGCTCCCAGGCCCCTTGTGCACAAGGCCCGGCTCGGAGCACCTGTTCTCCTCTCTCTGCCAGGTCCAAGGTCATCCTGAGAGACCCTGGCCTCGAGGACTTGGGCACCTACTCGGTGGTGGTCACCGATGCTGATGAAGACATCTCAGCGAGCCACACACTGACGGAGGCAGGTAAGTCCCGGCTCCCCTGCCACCCCCCAGAGGCCGGCAAAAAGCAACAAAAATTCATAAAGCAGCAATTTCCAGAGAAGTGGGTCCTCACCCACCAGTCAGTCAGCCAGTCAATTAATAAAGATCTGGTGAGCACCTCCCATATGCCAGGTACTGTCCTAGGATTACATCCGTGAACTCAACGGGCAAAACTCCCTGCCCGGTGGAGTTCGCATTCTTTTTTTCTCTCCTTTTTCTAATTTGGATAAAAGCAAAGGCACCATGATTATTTCCTTCCTTCTATAGCCTAAAACAAACAAAACATTTTGTCAGAGAAATGAGAATAGCACTAGGGAGCAGTGGGGACTATGACAAACCAGAGAATAGAAAGGTCCTCCACGTTGGATAATTTAAACAGAATTGAGCCCTAGCTGGTTTGGCTCAGTGGAGAGAGCATCGGCCTGCAGACTGAAGGTTCTCAGTTCAATTCTAATCAAGGGCACATGCCTAAGTTTTGGGCTTGATCCCCAGGAGGGGGTGTGCAGGAGGCAGCTGAACAATGATTCTCTCTCCTCATTGATGATTCTATCTCTCTATCTCTTCCTTCCTCTCTGAAATCAATAAAAATATAAATGAATGGATGAATAATAACAGAACTGGAATCCGTGCTAATGACAGATAAGACTCACTTCTGTCTCCATAGCAACTGAGGGACAGCTCTATTGATGCACAGGAGGTCCTTTGATTTTGTTGAAAAGCAGAAGCCAATTACATTCCCACAGTTTTCTGGCCCTTTGACCCACCTCTCTGGGCCTCCACTGAAACAACGTTATGCAGAAGCATTTAGATGATTCTATGCAAACTACCGCCATAACAAAAGGGATGGGCTCTTCCTTATGTTTTGTTCTACTGTGTTCTTGCTGTGAGTCCAGACTCATCATGCTGAAGCCTCTGGGGCTTACAAGGGGAAAGGAGAATGGGCTCTGCCCCTGCCAAGTCATCATGCAACACGTTTCTTAGGCACCTACTGTGTGCCAAACACTCAGTTGGCAAATGAGACAGCACTCGGCCGAGCTGCCTCGAGACTTCTAGGCTGAAGGGCTTTATTGGGGCCAGACAGAGTTCAGAGACCAGGGCAGCAGATCACAAGGGGTTAAGAACAGGGCTCAGAACCCCGTGGGCCTGGAGTGGTCAGGGGTGAACAGTAATGCCCACCCCACAGCAGTGTGTGAGGACCAGTGAGATAATGCAGCACCCAGCACATAGTGGACACTTCTCAAGGGAGGTGGCACTTGATCTCAAGGTGACCTGCAGCAGCCCTCTGCCTCCCCCTCAGTGCCCCGGGGCTGAGGCCCACAGTGCTCATCTTCAACGCCCGTGTTGCAAGTGACCCCCAGGTTGAGGGGTGTCTCTCAGACCTTCACCCAGCATGGGCCCTAGGATGGCTGCCAGGGACCCACTGGTCCCAGTATTTCATCCTCTTTGATTTCTTCCTTGCTCTTTCCTTCCCAGAGCTGGACAAGCTGAAGAAGTTGAGCCATGAGATCAGAAACCCAGGTAAGCAATCCTCTGGCACCTCCTGGAGTGTTTGAAGCAGCAAAAGCAAAACACTAGCTGTGTGTTTTTTTTGTTTGTTTGTTTGTTTTTGTGTGTGTGTGTGTGTTGCGGGGAGATAGGGGAAGGCTTGGGAGGGGGAGCAGAGGAGGGCATCATGGGGCTGGAGGGCAGAGATCCGGGGTGTCAGCAGTCTGTGAAATGGAACAGAGAAGGCAGGTAGAAAGGGGGTGCAGGAGGGCAGAAGGGATATTTGTTCTTAGGTAGATTTTGGATCATGGACACCTCTGCTCCCCTCCATGGCTAGTAGCGGGCAGGGTCATAAACTTGGGGGCACATTGGAGTCACCCCAGGAGCTTCTCAAAATCCCAGTGCCCAGGCCACGCCCCAAACAAATCAGAGCCTGGACACCAGTGTTTTTGGAAGTCCTTGGGGTCCGCCAGGGTGAGGGGCACAGCCTCCGAGGTGTGAGAAGAGGAAACACTTCCTTCAAATGAGTTCACTCCAGAGTGAGCATGCGTAAAACCCTCCTCAGACACCCCCTACCCCAGTGCGTCTCCTGCAGGACCTGCTCAGGGCAGGGAGGGGAGAAGGGGGCCCAGGCCCACCTCACTCCCTCCTGCCTTCTGCCTGCCTCGCTGCAGTGATCAAGCTGATCTCGGGCTGGAACATTGACATCCTGGAGCGAGGAGAGGTGCGGCTTTGGCTGGAGGTAGAAAAGTTATCTCCTGCCGCTGAGCTGCATCTAATCTTCAACGAGAAGGAGATCTTCAGCTCCCCGGTAACTGGAACTCAGATTCCTTTCTAAGGAAGGTCCCCTGCCCCCAGCTTTACCCCCACCCCCTACCCTCACCCCTGCAGTGGTTCCCCACAAGTTGGCAGCGCCCCCTAGCGGATATATCAGAAACGGCCACAGTGATGGGACGGGTATGGGGACACCTGGTTTTCAGTACCTGAGGGGCAGATGGCAGGGACAGTAGATGCCCGCCAATGTGAATCCCACAAAGAATTTCCCACACCCTCTACGTTTGAATGTCCCACCAGACCAGTAGTTCTCAATTTTTCTAATGCCGCGACCCTTTAATACAGTTCCTCATGTTGTGGTGACCCCCAACCATACTTCATAACTGTAATTTTGCTATTGTTATGAATTATAATGTAAATACCTGTGTTTTCCGATGGTCTTAGGCGACCCCTGTGAAAGTGTCGTTCGACCCCCAAAGGGGTCTCAACCCACAGGTTGAGAACCACTGCACTAGACATTCTTCAGATGAAAAGCCCACATTCACAGTGATAATTCTCCAAGCCTAGACCCTGAGATACAGAGAATTTCTGCAGTTTTAAAATACACTGAATAGAGTTTTTATTCAAATAGACATTTCACATATGCTCTTCCACCCATTTCCCTGATTTTAGACAGAATAATTTTTTAATCTTTTTGCTTTTCTTAAATTCAAAGTATTCATTATAAATCAGTGCAGCAGGAGAGTGCACCTGATAATACTTTTATTTGCTGATATTACTTTTCTTCCTTTTACACTTATAGTATTCCATTGCTTTTTACAGTTGACACACGAATTGCCCATATTCAGCTCTTTTTACTTACAAACACAACTTCAACCTCATGACAGATTTGATTTTGAGATCATATTATTTGTGAATTTTACCACCGTCAGAAGCTGTGTGCTGTAGAGACATGGGAATGAGCTCAGGGTTAGATGCCACAGGACTCATCCCTCACCCCATCGGTTGTGTGCCCTCGGACAAGGCCCTTCCCTCTATAGGCCTCTGTTTCTACATCTGTGCAATGGGGCTGGTTGTCCCAGAATCCGGAGGAGCAGATGACGAAACAGATTTGAATGTTCTGCTTAACAATTAAGTAGGAACTTGGCACATGGCAGAGGGAGTGTCACAAAGTCTAGACTATCGCTGGCCCTGATAGAAATATAACATAAAACTAGATGGCTCCCTCAAACCACACATACCAGTAAGACCAGAGGGAATAAGATTTTAGATGTGGAAGAGAGCCCAGCCCGCGTGGCTCAGCGGTCGAGTGTCAACCTATGAGTCAGGAGGTCATGGTTCGATTCCCAGTCAGGACACATGCCTGGGTTGCAAGCTCAGTCCCCAGTGTGGGGCATGCAGGAGGCAGCGATGGATGTTTCTCTCTCTCTCTCTCTTCCTCTCTGAAATCAATAAAAATACATTTTTAAAAATAAATAAATGTGGGAAAGGACACTTTTTAAACTGTTAGAATATGACAAACTACAAATGAGTGTTAATTCTGGATAGCCAGTGCACAGGCTTTTTCAATATTATCCTTTATACTTTTCTGGAGAATTGTAAAAGTAGAAGAAAAGAAAAAATAAATGGCACAATAGGGTTTGAGGCGTTTTATTAATTTCAATTAATTCAAGCACCAGGACCCACCCCTGTGCCTGCCAGACCTCAGGGGCATTTTCGGGGGGCTAGCTAGGGGAAGAACCACACACTCAGGCAGCAGAGGGTTATCCAGGGCTCCCGCCCCGTCTCTGAAGGCTTCTCCTCTGCACACACCACGCTCCAGGTCCAGCTGCACACTCGTGCCCATCATGCCGGTGCCCTGACACCGGAAAAGGGCAAAGGTGACCCTCGGGTTTGTTCTCCGCAGGAACGCAAAATCAATTTTGAGCGAGAGAAGGGCCTGGTGGAAGTGATCATCCAGAACTTGTGTGAGGAGGACAAAGGGTCGTACACAGCTCAGCTCCAAGACGGGAAAGCCAAAAACCAGATCACCCTGGCCCTGGTGGATGACGGTCAGTCGCCCGTGCACCCGGCCTCCGCTCGAGGCTCTGGGGTCTCCTGTCCACCCCGATGCCCCCCTCTGTGGACCGGAGTTCCTCTTGGCTCATGCCAGCCCCTCCCTGTGTGTCCACAGATTTTGACAAACTTCTGAGGAAGGCAGATGCTAAGAGAAGAGACTGGAAGAGAAAGCAGGGTAAGAGTCACTGGGGTGACGTTCAAAGGCCTTGGCCACCAGGCCAGAGGTCAGGGGCTGGGAAGTCTGGACTAGAGCCTGCAGCCCTGCTGGGCACCCCCTGGGGAGGGCACTGCAATTCAGTCCCGCTCAGCCCCCTGTGCCAGAACGAAAGAGCTCTGGCCCCACAAGGAGAGTGAGTGCCTCCCTAAATGTTGCACCCTAGGCCCCTCCCCTGCCTCACCCTAGCCTCTGCCACTCTGGTGGGGGCAGAATCGAAGGGGACCAGTGGTCGCTAGCTGCCCCATCCCAGCTCGCTTCCCTTGCCTCGCCACCAGGTGGCGCCCTGGCCGAGCCTGGAGCTCTGACTTGGGGGCGCATCTTGGTTTTGCACTTGCAGGTCCCTATTTCGAGGAGTTCTTGCAGTGGAAGGTCACGGAGGACTGCCAAGTGCTGCTGACGTGCAAGGCAAGTCCCTGCCCCGAGACCCACTGGGCTGTATCTGTGGCTCGTCCCCAAGCGTGGTGGCTCTATTTGCTCTGCTCCCACAAAATCAACACCCTGTGCGTGGCGGATCCCACACCGGCAAAGTAGCCCAGGGAGACTGCGTTTAACCAGAAAGCAACGCCACCCTTCGCAGAGCCCAGGGAGCAGAATAGCAGAACTGGCTCAGCCCGGAACTAGGTCTCCAAGCTGCACAGGGTAGGGGTTTTGGGGGGACCCAGGGTCTATGTGTGAGCAGGTTCCCTGGTATCTATCGGCCGCCTTGCCAGACACTCTGCTCGGTGCTTCAGAGCGTTATTTTATTTCACAAGCATCTGTGAGTCAGGCATTATTACCCCCACTTCACAGCTGGGAAAGCAAACAGGGGAATCGCTCAAAATCAACAGGTGGAGCCGAGAGTCTGTCTGACTCCGAGTGGTGCTCCTTCTCAGCACCCTGCGGCCTCTTTAGGGACCTGGGGGAGGGCAGGGGGGAGGGCACACTCCCAGAACATATCCGTGCAGCAAACTCAAAGCACCTACTGTGCACCAGACTCTGCAAGGCACGGGGCACACGAGGAGGAAGAAGTGGCCTCCTTAGGAGCCCACGGTCAGAATGGGGATCCTTGGAAAACAGCGTGCCTCCTGCTGTGACCGAGACTCATGTGCACCCTGGGGGGCTTCAAGGAAGGCTTCCTGAGGGAGGTGACAGTTGACAAGTCCAAGATGCAGAGGTGTTTACAAGGAAACCAGAGTGGCAAAGGGATCGAGAGGCGGAGGAAACAGCATTAGCAAAAGTCCCGAGTCCAGAAGCCAGCAGAGCCGTGGGTGTGAGGAAGGAGGTGGCTGGGACTTAGGGTGAGGGTGTGTATGTGCAGGGGAAAGTGTCACGTTTGTAAAAAATGAATAAAAAGTTCTGATGAGCTGAGTTTTTTACTTAAAAAGAGGAAGCCTGACGGAGCCACATTCTCCACCTTCCTCAGGTGACCAACACCAAGAATGAGACCCGCTTCCAGTGGTTCTTCCAGAACAGAGAGAGGCCGGACGGGCAGTACGACCCACAGACCGGAGCGGGACTCCTGGGCATCGAGGAGGTGAGTGCAGCTCCCCCGCGGGGCAGTGCCAGGGGCACCGGAGGCCGGGTGGGGAGCCGGCCAGGCGAGGGTGAGGCCCGTGAGCCAGTCACCACAGGTACAAAATGTAAGGGGCACTGAAACTCAGTAACCAGATAAATACTCTTTCAGCCCCAGCTGGTTTGGCTCAGAGGATAGGGCGTCAGCCTTTGGGCTGAAGGGTCCCGGGTTCGATTCCAGTCAGGGGCACGTACCTCAGTTGCAGGCTCCATCCCCTGCCCCAGTCCAGATGTATGCAGGAGGCAACCAATCAATGTGTCTCTCTCACATCGATGTTTCTCTCTCTCTCTCTCTCCCCCACCCTTCCATTCTCTCTAAAAATCCATGGGGAAAATATCCTCCAGTGAGAATTAACAATAATCACAACAAAAGATAAATGATATTTCATACAATATTTTTAAAAATCGAAATAATGAGTCTGGGGGAGGCATGGGGGAAACAATACCAGGATTTTAAATAAAGAGAAGATCAGCAATACTGACTTCCCTTTTGTCTGGATTCCTGTGTGGCCTTGGGCTAGTATTGTTTCTCTCTGACCTCAGTTTTCATGGGCAACAAGAGAGGTGGGAAGGGATGCTCTCTCAGATTCCTTCCTGCCCTGCCCTGCCCTGCCCTGCCAGGCCAGGACTTTAGGGTGTGAAGGCCAGGTACCAGGCCGGGGTCTCAGTTCACCCACCCACGTCCCCCGTGGCCTGGTTAAGATAGAAACGCGAGTCTTGTTCTCGCACGTTCGTGTGTTTCTGCCTGCTGCTGATTGCTGCGGCCTCACTGCGTGCCAAGGGGGCCTGGGGCAGCACAGATTTGCTGGCGAGGGAGGAAAGGAAGGTTTCAGGGTCTTTGCCCAGATCCCGGCAGGACGATGCCAAGCTGGCCTTTGTCCTCAAGGTGCGAGCTCCTCACACAGGGCCTGGCATCGAGTAGATGCTTGGTAGCTACTGAGTCTCATCATCATCCGGCCACCTTAGTGCAAAGGTCTCTGGCTGCCCGAGAGGTGCCTCCCCGGTCCTCCCAGCAAGGCCACCCCGCAGCCAGGCCTAAGAGGGTTGTGCCGCCTCTTAGGTGAGTAAGCGGAGGCTCAGAGGGTTCAATACAAAGGCCCAGGCCAGTGAGCAGGGTCAGGACTCGCTGCAGCCACCATCCCCGGGTGGGAGGGGCGGGGGCCATGGAGCCTTCACTTGGGGAGGAGGGAAGGACTAGGAGAGGACTCAGGGTTTGGCCCTTTGATCCCCAGGTGAGGAGCTGCCTCTGCCTGGGCTGCTGCCTCACAGCACACTGTGTAGAAATGCTGGGGGTGGGGGCACAGGAAGGCAAATATCACTTCTCAGACGCTGGGTAATGAGAAGTCACATCTGACCGGTGGGCCTTTTTTAAAAGGACCGCGCAGCCCTAGCCGGTGTGGCTCAGTGGACAGAGCATCAGCCTGTGGACTAAAGGGTCCCAGGTTTGATTCTGGCACATGCCTGGTTTGCCTCCCTCCTTCTGCCCACCCTCCCACCCCCCATCACAGTAGGGGCATGCAGGAGGCAGCCAATCAATGATTCTCTCTTATCAGTGATGTTTCTATCTCTCTCTCCCTCTCCCTTCCTCTCTGAAATAAATAAAATACACACACACACACACACACACACACACACACACACTCACATATATATATATACATATATATATATATATGTATATATATATAAAATTTTGTTTTTAAATACAACCTAAGTTAATGATTTACTTATGTGTTGATTCAGGCTTCATTTTGGGGTTAACGAGCATGTGCCAGAGAGGACCCCCTTGTCCTGAGGGAAAGAACACACTTCCTTCTACAGAACCTCAGGGGGTCCCTCCTTCCAGGGCAGTCCAGGTGGGGGTGAGTGGTGCTCAGACAGGCTCCACGCAGAGGGTCACTCGCTCTGCTTGGAGCAGCTGCTCCTGACCCTCCACCCACCGCACCCTCAGGCCCGGACCAGCCCCGAGGTCACCCCGAGAGCCAGGGCCGCCTGGAGCCCGGGCTGACCTGCCTTCGCTCACTTCTTTCCAGCTGACCAAGGAGGACATGGGAGTGTATAGAGCGTCGGTTTCTGACGACCGGGGGCAGGATGACACCGTCCTGGACATCACCGGGGAAGGTAGGGGCTGGCGATGTTGGTGGGCCAGTGGGGGGGACCTCACACTGAACCCAGAGACAGTGATCTGGCCTGTGGGGTGAGATGTATAGGAGCCCATAGCTTGTGGGGCAACTGGGACCCAGAGAGGTTAAGCCACGGGCCCAAGGCTGCCCAGCTAGTCGGTGGCAGGGGCCTGGTGGGTGTGACACTGAGGCTCCTGTTCACTGAAACACACACAGTGAGGCCAGGCTCCGGGCTCCCAGCCCAAGTCCACTGCTCTGCCCCACCGGGGCCCCTCGGCAGCTGTAGGCGCAGCTGGAAGAGCATTGTCGGGTTGCAGGGCCCCTGCCTTATCCGTCACTGAGTGCCCCAGGCTCCCTCCCTCCCCGGCCGTGGCAGGCATCCTGCAGAGCTAATTGACCCAGAATGACCAATACCACGACTAGTAAAATTACGAGACTAAAAAAATATATAAATAAATAAAATAAAATAAAATAAAATAAAATTGGGACATCCAGGAAAAATGATCAAGTCAGATATAAAGGAAAAAACACCCAAAACCAGACTATGAGGCTTTTATTACAGCAACTAGAGGCCTGGTGCATAAAATTCATACACTGGAGGGGGGTGTCCCTCAGCACAGCCTGCGACCTCTCCAATCTGGGGCCCCAAAGGGATCGGGCCTAAACTGGCAGTCGGACATCCTCTCATAATCTGGGACTGCTGGCTCCCAACCATCACCTGCCTGCCTGTCTGATTGCCCCTAACCACTTCTGTCTGCCAGCCTCATCACCCCCCTAACCACTCTCGTGGGCTCCTCCAGCCTTTCTAAGGATGTCCCCCTCCCAGTGTCTCCATGGGTGGGGGTGAGGGCGGAGGGGGATCCGACGTCAGCTGACCGCTCTCTCTGTCTCCCCAGCCCTGGATGCCATCTTCACGGAGCTGGGCAGGATTGGTGGTAAGTAAGCCCCTCTCTCTGCCCAACCTTCCCTGATGCCAGATCACCTCCCAGGACCTCCACCCAGCCTTGGCTGCTGCGGGGGGGGCGCTTAGTCTCCAAACCCAAAGACAGGGGCGCAGGGAGAGAAGCTCTTGCCCCCTCACAACACTGCATCCTCCCACCCCACCCCGAGACCAGGGACAAGCTGGTGGGCCCCAAAAGGCGCTGCCCGCCAGAGCTCCAGGGAGACTCACACCTCTCCTCCACCTCCCCAGTGCTCTCTGCCACCCCACTGGAAGTCCAGGGCACGGAGGAGGGCATCCGGATCTTCAGCAAGGTCAAGTACTACAACGTGGAGTACATGAAAACCACCTGGTTCCACAAGTAGGTCGGCTTTACCCTGGGGGCCTAGCCTGGCTGTAGGGGCCCCAGCACCTGGCCTAGCCCAGTCCCAAGGGGTTGGCAGACGGGGTCTCCCACTGGTCCATTGCCCGCAGAGGGAGTCAGGAATTGGGAGCAGAAGGGAGATCCCCCAGGGAAGCTGGATCGTCTGGTGGTAGAACCCACTTAGGGCAGCTTCCGGAACTGAGGGAGGGAAGGGTGCAGGAACCAGGGCGAACCAGCCAGCCAGGTGGAGGAGAGGGTCATGGTGCCCCTGTGCTCTCTGCAGCCTTAGCAAACTCAGGCTCAAGCAGAAGGGCCTGTGGGGCTGACCGCTGACGAGGGCCAGGGCTTGAAGGGAGGGTAGATAGGTATCCAGGAAGATTTCTGTGAACTAAGTAACCCCAGATTGTATGAGAGCGGAACTTTTCTGGCACTTCTCGTCATGTGCACTCCTCAGCCTTGTGGAGCAGACGTTGCTGCACCCATTCTGTGAAGGAGGCTATACTGACTGGTCAAGTTTGTCAAATGAGTGAGAGCTGAGGCCAAGTTGAACTCCAAGATAATGGAGCTCCCACTCTAGCATTTCTAAGGCCTGTGACTAAGCCCAGAGGTGCTGCTTCTGCAACACAACACTGGGACATGGGCCAGGTGTTTACAGGAATGGACTTTAAGTTAAAAACAAGAATAAAAAAGGTTAGCCCTAGGACTAGCCAGTTTGGCTCAGTGGATAGAGTGTCAGCCTGTGGACTGAATGGTTTCCGGGTTCAATTCCAGTCTGGGGCATGTGCCCAGGTTGCAGGCTTGATTCCCAGTAAGGAGCATGCAGGAGGCAGCCCATCAGTGAACCTCTCTCATCATTAATGTCTCTATGTTTCTATCTCTTTCTCACCCTCTCCCTTCCTCTTTGAAAGATATATATATATATATATGTAATTTTTTCTTTTAAGTTTAGCCCTGGCCAATGTGTCTCAGTGGTTGTATTGTTGGCCTACACACCTAAGGGTTGTGGGTTCAGTTTCCAGTCAAGGGCATGTACCTGGGTTGCCAGCCAATCCACAGTACAGGTCAGGTTGTGTTCAGGAGGCAACCAAAGATGTTTCTTTCTCTCTTTCTCTCCCTTCCTCCCTCCTGCTCTCTCTAAAAATCAATGGAAAAAATATCCTCAGGCGAGGATTAACAACAACAACAACAAAAGGAAGTTTAAATGGTTTCTAAGGGCTAGGGGAAAGTGATTGTGGAAGAAACCCTGGAAGGGCTAACGATGAGGAGAATGAAAAGGCGAGGAAGTGACTGGTGGTTACTGACCTGAAGCACTACTGCCTCTGATTCCCAGTCTGCAGGACATGGCACAACACAGACTCAACAGTGGCACATAGTTGATGTGCCACAGGGTTTAATGGTTGAATGATGGATGGATGATGGATGGATGGATGGATGAATAGATGGATGAATGGATGGATGATGGGTGGATGGATGAATGGATGATGGATGGATGATGGATGATGGGTGGATGATGGGTGGATTGATGGATGGATGGATGGATGGATGGGTGGGTGGATGGATGATAGATGGATGATGGGTGGATGGATGGGTGGATGGATGATGGATGGATGGGTGGATGGATGGGTGGATAGTTATGGAATGTCTCATGGATGCCCACCACCTCAGCTCAGGAATCTGGAAACAAAACCCCAGGAGAGATGTTCAGGGCCAGGGGAGCCTGTAGACCTGCAGACAGCTGTCCTGAGCATCACAGGTGGACTGCGGGGTGTTAACCACTTCTCCGCCCAAATTCAGAGAGAAGCGCCTGGAGAGTGGGGACCGGGCGAGGGCTGGCACCACGCTGGATGAGATCTGGCTCCACATCCTGGACCCCAAAGACTCGGACAAGGGCAGGTACACCCTGGAGATAGCAGCCGGGAAGGAAGTCCGGCAGCTCTCAACCGACCTCTCCGGGCAAGGTGAGCTGTCCGCCTGTCTGTCCCCGGTGAAAACCCCATGGTCTTTTGGACAACCCCATGCCCATCCCCACCCAACCTGGCATTGCCCAAGAGAACTGGGCTAGGAGGGGAAGGAGTGGAGGGCTCATGGTGCCGAGCCCTGCGCATGCAGGTCACAGGGGCAGGCGCCCTGACACGCCCTCTCCCTTCCCTGTTTTCTTCTCACAGCTTTTGACGACGCCATGGCCGAGCATCAGAGACTGAAGTAAGTTCCTCTGTGTTTCTCAGTGGGAATCACAGGCCATGGGTCCTGCATGAACTGTACACAGAACCCCTTTCCGGGAGCCTGGCCAGCTCTTCCTGTCATCCTCATCCCCTCACCCCCACCCGCACACCACGTCCTTTAGCAAATGGAACCTGAGCCTCTTCCCATTTCTGTTTTTCAGAGCCTTGGCCATCATCGAGAAGAGTAAGTCCTTCCTACACTTCCGTTGTTCTCACTTCCGGGGTTGGGGCGGCTGCCAGGGAGCTTAAGTCCCTTGGGAGGCTGTGCAGGTCCCAGTGGGTCTGCGTGGCTCTGAGCTGTCACGGAGCTGCCAGGGACACCTGGGCGGTGACAGCATGAAGACAGGTGGGTAAGGACTCTGAGGGTCCCTGCGACTGTGGGTGTGGAGGCGCCCAGCGTGGGCCAAGTGTCCAGCAGGCCCACGGGCAGTGTCAAGGGCAACGTCAGGTGGAACCCGATGGGCAGGGGACAGACAAGAAGCAGGCTTTGCTGGCCTCTCCAAGTGAGGTGAAGGGAGAGGGCAACTATAAAGCTGAAGCTGGTTCTGGCTGGTTCTGGAGCCTCATCTCTTCAAGGGCTCAGCCCCAAACCCGGAGGGAGGTGGCGTGGTGTCTGTGCTGCCTGAGGCGTCCATCCCCAGGTCCATGCACCTGAACTTCGTCAGGTCTGCCCCAGCCAGGGCTGGACCACCCAGTTCTAGGAGGCTGTGTGTGTATATATACGCACCAGGCCTCTAATATATATATATATATGTATGTATGTGTATATATATGTATGTGTGTATGTGTATGTATATATATCTGTATGTATGTAGGTATACACATACATATATATACACACACACATACATATTAGAGGCCCAGTGAATGAATTCGTGCATGGATGGGGTTCAGCCACCCTGGCCAGAAGGAAGGGACATGGGTGATTGGCCAGCCTGCCTGCTGGTGGAACTCCTGGTCAAGGAAACAATTTTGTATATTAGCCTTTTATTTGAGTTCATAGATCATAATAATCTGGCACTCAGTGTATATGGACTTCCTGCTGAATGATGTAC
>PVJN01013379.1:0-48895 GCA_004026805.1 Lasiurus borealis | reverse complement strand
GATTTTTTACAGAGAGGAAGGGAGAGAGATAGAAAGTCAGAAACATCGATGAGAGAGAGACATCGATCAGCCGCCTCCTGCACACCCCACAGTGGATATGTGCCCGCAAGCAAGGTACATGCCCCCAACCGGAATCGAACATGGGACCTTTCAGTCCTCAAGCCGACGCTCAATCCACTGAGCCAAACCGGTCCCGGCAAGACACTGACTCTTAACCAGACCTGATTCCAAGGGGGCATTTCAGGCACCTGAAACAGCTGCTGGAGAGACGGGAATTTGAGGAAAAAGCAGAAATTTTATCAACCTCAAATCCTCAATTAATTTCAAAGGCAACTGTTGAGCTCTTAGAGTGAGCAGATGAGAAAAGCACAATTGCCACCCACTGCTGATGGGACATCCTGGAGGGGGCAAGGGACACTGTGCACTGCTCAGCTCCCAGCATCCCTTCAGAGAGGCACCCTCCACTCCCCACCATTCCGTCCCATCTCAGCTCTCTCCTGCCTGTGCCTTGTAGTCCAGTTAGCCCTCCCCTGCCCCCGGCCTCCCTCTCAACCAAGGTAGTCAACCCCCTCATTGAAACCGTTCCAGCGTCAGTCTTCCCACCCAGGCCGGCTGTGCCCAGTGCAATGCCAGGCACACGGAACAAGGCAGGGGCAAGTCCCGAGAAACAAGAGAGACCAGAGAGGCCCAGCCCACCAGGCAGATCCCACCGGGGAAGGCTGGGAGAGATGGGAGAAGCACTGGGCGGGATGGCATGTGGGTGAGGGCAGGGCTGTCCTGGCGAGTGCGCAGGTGGGTTAGATGGAGGCTGCCTGACTGACTGTTCTGCAGCGGGGAAGCCCCTGGAGAATTCATTGCAGGAAATTCACCATAGTAAACCTTTCTTTGGGCCAATTGTGATGTGTCAGGTGCTAGATCAGGTGTTTTACCTGGATTTCCTCTTTTAAGCCTCCCAAGGACCCAATAAGGACCTAATGTTCTCATTGGACAGCTGAGCAGGCACCACAGCTCCAGCCTCCAGCGGTAACAGGAAAGCGGGGGTGGGGGTGGGGTGGGAGGGGAAGGGTTGGGGGCTTGGCTCTGTGTCTTCAGGTCCCAGCACTGATTGAGCCTCACTGTGGGCACAAGCCTCACAGACAGCATTTCTCTCTCTCTCTCTCTCTCTCTCTCTCTCTCTCTTTCTCGCTCATTCTCACCCATGGAGAGAGGATATTGTTTTCATTGATTTTTTCTTTTAGAGAGAATGGAAGGGAAAGGGGAAGCGGGGGGGGGGGAGTGGGGGAGAGAGGAAGACACAGAGAGAGAAATCGAAGTGACAGATACATTCTTTGGTTGCCTCCCACATGCACCCCAACCAGGGGTGGGAATCCGATCTGCAACCAATGAGGTGCCCTTGACAGGGAATCGAACCCACAACTCTCCAATGTGCAGGTCAATGCTAACCACTAAGCAATGCCAGCCAGGGCAGCCTTTCTCTTCACCAACCCAATTGCCCTTGCTGGAACTCATCACGCTCTCCCCTCCACTCCCAGAAGTAGCATCGATCTTCACTCAGGTAAAACCTTCTGGGCTGGGGGAGACACAGGGAGGCCCCAGCACAGCCAGCAGCCAGGTGATAAGCTACCATGTCAATGGCTTCTCAGCCCCCACCAAGCCTTAGATGGCGGCAGACTGGCCAACATCTTAACTGTAGTCTCATAGTGAACTCCAAGCTAGAACCACCTGGGCCCCTGACCCCACTCCCCGTGTTTTGGAGGAGTTTCTTCCTCATCAGTAGATACATATTCCGTCCAGGGCCAGCTGCTTCTGACTGCGTGATTGTGGGCACCTCTCTGGGCACGTTTTCTTCAGCTCAGACCTGCTGACCACCACAGCAGTGCACTCAGCAGCTCCCAGTCCGGTCCTTCGGGTATGGGGACTTGGCATGCCCTGGACAAAAGTCTCAAAAATCCACTTCCCACCATGGTTCAGGCCCCAGTCGCCTCTCCCTTCATTTACTGAAACAGCCTCCAAACAGCCTCCTGGCTTTGTCTTTGTTTCTTTTTAAAATATATTTTATTGATTTTTTAACAGAGAGGAAGAGAGAAGGATAGAGAGTTAGAAACATCGATGAGAGAGAGACATCAATCAGATGCCTCCTGCACACCCCCCACTGGTGATGTGTCCGCAACCAAGGTACATGCCCTTAACCAGAATCGAACCCGGGACCTTACAGTCTGCAGGCTGACGCTCTATCCACTGAGCCACACCCGTTTCGGCCTGACTTTGTCTTATAACAAAACCCCAAAATACCAGTGGGTTACACAGGACAGAAGTATTGAAGGCCAGAGGCAGGCAGTCCAGGGTTGCATAAGCAGGGAGTGCCACTCTCCCAGCAACCCGGGCTCTTGGCATCTGGCTGCTCTGTGATATGCGGCTTTTATTTCCCAGACTTTCTCATGATCTAAACTAGCTGCTTGTGCTCCAGCCATCATGTCCACTCTCAAGCCTTTAGAAAGGAGTAACTGGAGGAAAGAAAGAAAACATTCCTTCCCTTTAAACACGTTGGCTTAGCATGGCTGGGCAGTCGGCGTGTCCTGATACCAGGTTTATAGTTTTGATCTCTTTTTAGGGCCCATACAAAAATAAGTACATAGGTAAGTGGAGCAGTAAATTGATGTGTCTCTCTCTCATTCTCCCCCCTTTCCTCTCTCTGAAATCAACTAATAACATTAACAAATAATAATAACATGTTGTTTATTTTGCACTGACCACATCTCATAAGAGAAATAAGGAAACAGTCTATTCTGAGGGTCACCATGTGCTCAGCTAAAAATAGAGGGTTAGCACTCAGGGAGAGGGCGACCAGACCCGTGGACAGCACCCGCTGCTGCTGGGTACCAGGAGTTTCTATCTCTTCTGTTTGTTTATTCTTCATGATAAAGTAACATAGAAAGCTGAGCTCAGAGAAGAGTCAGAGAGCTGGTGGCTGTGCCAGAAGCGGACCCTGCCCACCTTCTATATTTATAAACATTTATAATTTATCTTTTAAAATAACAAAGAAGGATGGCTCCATGTTTCAAGGATGCAAATCTTTTTCCTGGCCCAGTTCTTGGAATCAGGAAAAATTATTGCACTTTCTTTGCTTCAAACTTACAGAATTGAGGGTTTTCTTCCTTGTAAATATAAAGTTGTCATTGGTGGGTCATGGTTATGGTCATGGATGAAATATGCTTGAGATGGTAAGTTTTTTAGAAGTGCCATAATAATAAAGAACTAAAGATTCACTTTAAGATTTATCCTTTACGATATGCACAGAATGTTTAGTGTTGGGAGTACACTGGCCTTCCCACCATATCTGGGTACTACATATGTCTGTACTATTTGAACGTGAGCGTAAGCATGGATTGGCACGTAAGTGAAAAAAAAAAAGACATTTAAAATAAATAAAATACGTGCACATTATACAAAATACAGAAATATTTTAAAATATCACTTAAATTACCACAATTTTCCCCTTCAGAGAGATATTTTGGAGTGATATCTTCAATCTTCTTCCTACACATATATGTGTAGATAGATTTCAAAACAAACAGGCTCATTCTGAATATAGTTTTCCCTGAAATTTTATTATGAAAATTGTCAGACAGCCAAACTCAAAGAATCGTTCAGTAACCATTCATACTCACCACCTGGACTCTTTCACGAAGGAGTGTACCACTACTTGCTTTATCGCCTAGTTATCTGACTGGATGTGCACTGTTAGGTTCTCAAATTATCATATGGTAATAGTGAGCTTTTCGGTGTGCACTTCTAGGGATTTACATGCACAGGCACATGCACCCCCCACATTCAGGATCCAGAACAGTTCCACCATCCTCACAACACTCCCTCTTGCCATCCCCTGACAGGCAACCCTTTCCCCATGTCAAGCCCTGGGAACTGCTGTTCTGTTCTTACAGCCATTGCTTGTCTTTTCTAGAATATCATATAAATTGAAACAAGCAGCATGTAACCTTTTGGGACTGGCTTCTTTCATCCATATCGTTGTGTGTAGAAAGAGTTGGTTCCTTTTTACTGCTGCATAGTATTCCACCGTTCATTTGCTCACTCTCCCAACTGCGGCTGCTTCTGTTTTTTGGTGATTCTAGAGCTGCTGTGAGCATTCTTGTGTGAATGTAACCTTTGCTTCCCCAGAGTAAAGATCTAGGATGGGATTGCAACCCAGGCCGACAATGAGCCACACCAGCCTGGCCAGGATTGGATTTTTATAAAGTCTAATCTACCAATTTTCTTCATGGGTCTTGCTGAGTCATATTCAAGAACTTTTGACTAACCCCAGATCATGAAGGGGTTTCTCCTATGCTTTCTTCTAGATGTTTTAACTTTAGGTTTTACATTTAGATTTATGATTCATTTTCAGTTAAGTTTAATATAATGTGTGAGGTTTAGGACAAGTTTACTTATTTATTTATTTTTTGTAATAGGTGCCCAGTTGTTCCAGAACCGTTTGTTGACAAAAACTATCCTTCCTCCATTGACTTGATTTTGCACTTTTGTCCAATCAAAATAGCCTAGCCTGTGCCTTCTCACAATCCGGGACCATCGGGAGATGTCAGAAGCCCAGTGCACGGATTTGGCCCTATCCCTGGAGGCCAGGCCGAGGGACCCCACTGGTGCACAATTGGGGCTCAGGAGGGACCACAGGAGACCTCCCGGAGTGTCCAGCCAGTCTGGCCTAGTGGGGGATAGGCCAGACCCCAGCAGCAAGCTAACCTACCAGTCGGAATGTCTGCCTCTAAGTGGTCAGTGTGCATCATTGCTACTGGTTGAACCTTAACATGTTAGCCTTTTATATATATACTAGAGGCCCAATGCATGAAATTCGTGCAAGAGTAGGCCTTCCTTCCCCCCGCTGCCGGCATTGGGGGGCCTGGGCTTCCCTCCGGCCACCGGCAGGCACCAGGAATCCTACTTCCCTCAAAGCTCCAGCTTTGTCCGGAAGGTTGCCCTGAAGGACATTTGGTCTAATTAGCATATTACAATTTTATTATAGATAGCTGCTCCTCCCTAATCTGGCCCATCACCCGTAAGGAAGAGTCCACTGTCACTGCTCATTTCCTGCATGTTGTTTCTTAGATGCAGGAACCTCATAGTTCTCATCTAAATGAAGTGAATAACCCCTAGCTGCTTCAGACTCACTTTGAGGATTTAAAGAGCAAATATGTATCCAAGAGCTTTTTAATGTAGTATGTCACCCTGGTTAGGGTTCTCTCTGTTATTTCTCTCCCCTCCATTGGAAGAGAGCAGGATGACAGGAGATTTACTGGGTGCCCATCCTGACCAGCTCATTCATTCAGTGCTCCCCTGCTGTGCAGCAGTCAGGCCTGGCAGGAAATGGAACCCACCCCTGCAGGGCCTCCAAGAAGCTCCAATGGAGGGGCTCTTTACCCCCGGGTTCGGCAGGGTAAAGGGGACCAATAAGGGGTGGTGAGACCAGCAAAGGCAGAAGTCATCATGCCTCCGAGGGCTGAAAGGGCAAGGGGCAGATGCTGTGTGCCTGGAGCTGCAGTCATGGAGGAACACAGAGCAGCCAGACCAGAGTCCAAAGCGGGGCCAGGGTAGGGGAAGGAGGCCCCGACTTCTCATCCCCTCTAAGATATCCTGCCAGTAGGTACTGCCCCACAGTGAGCCAGCTGGCAACGGGCCCAGGGACGGGCAAGCGGTCAGTCTTGCAGACAGTGCCTGGGCAGAGCAGAATGGACGGCGAGTGAGGAGGTGCATGAAGGGTGGGTAACAAGCCTTGGGAGACGACTGTTCTCCATCATCACCTCCAATCCGCGGGGGGAATAGGATGAGGCTAGACCTGTGAGCTTCCAGCTGCAAGGCTGGGCGGGGGCGAGCGCAAAGCTCGGGATGGTCCCTGCCCCCACCACCCAGGGTGAGCAGGGCTCAGGGGCGGCAGCACCCACGCGCTCCTGTCTCCCTCCTGCCCCTCCTTCCTCTCACTTGTCACTTGTCCCGGCCTCTCACCCGCTGCCTGCCTGGCCTTCGAGAAGGCCTTTGGCTCTCCGGTGCGATGTCCTTCACTTCATCTCTCTCCTCCCATTTTCCCAGTCTCCCTCTTTCAACCTCTCTTCCAGCGGCTGCGACAGGTCACCCATCCCCCAGAGCTCAGATTCTCGGCACCTCCCCCGAGCCTCCGTCTCCTCCTCCAGCCCCCAACCCCACCCCGGCCCTTACGGGTCCCTGAGCCCCGCCTCCGGTCGCCGCCCGTCCCCCGCCCTGCGGCAGGCTCGGTGGCCGGGCGGGTGGCGCTGGCGCGGCGCCGGCCTGAGTCACACGCATGAGGCAGCGTGAGTCAGGCGCGCAGGGAAGTCCCTACGGAAGGGGCTTTCGAAGCCGCAATCGAATCTCGGAGAAAGAGAAAGTGTTCGGAAGGCTCCTTTGACACAGTGACCTTGTGTGAGCCTGGGCTGGACACACCCCCACACTGAACCCCGGCGACAATACACACCCCCGCCGCTGGCGGCCGAGGCCCTCAGCCGGCTCCCAGGTGCGCGGCTGCGGAGGTGGCGCGTAGGGACTGCGGGCGGGGCTGAATCCAATCAAACAGCGTCCGGGTTCCCAGCGGCTCTCCAGTGTGTCCCTGCAGCTCCACCTCCAGCTCCAGCTCCACCTCCACGCGCAGCCTTTCCCATCTTCCCAGGCCTGGTGGTGCGCCAGCCAGCGTCGCTCACCTACTCCAGACCCCAGACCCACCCACCCATACAGGGTCGGGGAGGGTGTCAAGAAGGGCTCCTTGGGGGTAGACTAGGTCACCTTGTGGAGCCCTGTGGGGCGGCCGAGGAGTCGGGAACATGGGTTCCTACAGACCCCTCCTGACGCTCTCCTGACCTCCGAGACTCACCTGCAATCAGATCGCTGGATTCAATTAAACGAATGTTTACTGAACACCTTTAATAAAACCAGGCTCTGAAAACCTAAGTACGGCGGTGAACAAAAAGGACAGTGAACAAAATATGTCAACTGCTGCCCTCCAAGAACAGACATGAGGTGGGGGTTGGTTCAATAAACAATAATAAATAAGCAAAGGATTTAAACCAGCACTGAAAAATTGAAATAGAATGGAAGGCACACTTCCAGGGCAGGTAGGCACATATCTAATGTTAGGTTTTCTTGAAGCCATATATTTTTAGTATTTTTTTTTTTTTTATTGATCTCAGAGAGGAAGGGAAAAGGAGAGAAACATCAATGGTAAGAGACAATCATTGATCAGCTGCCTTCTGCATGCCCCCTACCTCGGATCGAGCCTACAACCTGGGCATGTGGCCCTGACCAGAAGTGAACCTGAAACTTTTCAGGCCGCAGGCTCACTCTATCCACTGAGCCAAACTAGCTAGGGATCTTAGAGCCATATTAAAATGGTAAGAAGAAACAGGAAGTTAACTTTAATAATATATTTCATTTAGTCCAATATATCCAAATATTATCATTTCAACATGTAATCAATATACCAGAAAATTAGTGTTTTTATTTTGTGTGTGACAAACCTTGGAAATCAGTGAGGATTTCATGCTTCCAGCACATCTCAGCCCAGACTTGCCACATTCTGAGTGCTCAGGTGCCACCTATGCCTAGTGGTCACCCCAATGGGCAGCACAGTCTAGATGTCAGATAAAGATACAGAACAGAAACAAGTAGAGCAGGATAAGGAGGTGGGAGAGACGGGTGGGAAGAGATGGGTAGGGAGAGCCAGGTGGATGGGACAGAATTCAGAGAAATGAGATCCATAGATATTCTAAACCCGGCTCTGCCATTGGCCTTGGCAAGTCACCTGACTTTGCAGAACCCCAATGTCCTCATCTATGAAGTGGGGACGTGCTTTCTCCTGTGTGGATTGGGAAATTTGCAATGGCCAGGGCACAGCCTCCCAATATCAGAGTCACATCCCCTCCACTCCTAACACTTAATGGCCACCAATGGCAGCCTAGTCTACCATCTACTCCCAAACCCTCCATTTTTTATCTGTTTCTATACCAGCAAAATACTTAACCGCTTTGGACTTCAATGACTATGTAATGGGACACCGAGCTCTTGGAAAAAAGTATTGTAGGGGAATGGGGGTGGGGGGTGGGGAGACACACCAGGTATGAGCCTCACAGTGCTGAGGTGAATTCTGTCTTTGGAAACTAGGAAAAGGATTTCTGCCATGAAAAGTCATCCTGACCCCAAAGACCCCTCCACCAAGGGCAAACTGTCAGAAAAACGAGTTCATAGATAATGGGGACAGAACTCAGGGAGCAGGGGTGGAGGAGAGGGAGGCCCAAGCCAAGGGATTGCTGTAGGAGGGGTTCTGCATCCCTTTATACACCCCACTTCCAGGGCAGGTAGGCCAGCAGGCCCAGAGCCCAAGGGAAGTTGAGGAACAACAATCTGGCCCTCAGGTGGGGGACTCCATCAAGGCCCATCAAGGGTGGAGGGGGAAGCAGGCCCGGAAGTCCCAGACAAAGGAGGCAGCAGGGTTGTGAGATGCAGACCTGCCCTCACCCCTCATCCCACCCCACCCCCAAAGCATGGGAACTGGCAGGGCTCCCTAGATGGTGACCCAGAAACCTATCAGCAGCTCCTCCCTGGCACTGCCCACATGGAGCTCCGCGCTTCCCTGGCAGCTGCCACGGTTCCTCTCCCCTGGCTTTCTCAGCTCACCCACTCGCCCCACCATCCCTAGAAACGCAGACTCGCCAGGCCACCTAGCAGCGCCCAGGAGCTGTATTTCCCGGACCGCAGCGCTCAGGCGTGGTGGGAGGGGGCGTGTTCCAGCCTGAGTTTGCCCTGACACTGCTCCCGCCCCGGGGCCGCTCAGGTATTCCAGACGCAGCGGCCACCGACCCCTGGTGCGTGAGCTCCTGGAAAGTAAGAAAGAAAACAAAGATGCCGCCACTCACTTCGCAGTGAGGACTAGGCCTCGGAGGACAAGGACCCCCAAGGATTTATGGGGTGAGGGACAGGCCGGGAGGCGGGGTGAGCGGGAGCAACAAGGTTTCGGCCCAGGCAGGTGGGGAGAAAGGGCGGCGGGCCCCTCCCCCCGCCATGTCCTCCTCGCCAGATTCCAGACCAGCAGGCTCGCCCAGCTCCGCCCGCCTCCTTCCTCCCGCGCTCTCCCGCCAGTGGCCACCTCCCCTCCCCCACCGATCCCTTCCCTCCGCCACCCGCCTACTTTCTGTGCCCCTCCCCCAACCCCTATCGCCCTCGTGCACCATCCATTCACTAAGTTTGCGCTGAGCACCAACACCCCCTTAGGCCCTGGTGCGGGGCTCGCGGGTGTGGCGTCTAGAAAACAAAGGCCTGGAGGATTCCCACCGAAGCCGGCCTGGCGTCGGCTCCTCCCCACTTCCGCCCACCTCCTCCCAGCCAGGGCCCGGCCCTCGGACCTCGGCCGGCTCTCCTTTGCACCTCCGCACTCCGGGCCAGCCTGTGGGCTTGGTGCGGCTCGCTGTCCCATATGGTCTGGGAGCAGGCGGGCAACACCGCATCTGCTGGGTCCCAGTACGGAGCTCCCAGCCGGAAGATAAGTTCAGGGAGGTCTAGAGGGGACCGAGCACCGGGCGATTCAGGACACATCTCCCCCGCGGAGCAGCATCCCCCCCCACAGAGGCAGAAGGAACCAGTCAGGACATGTAGAAGGCCCGAGGGGTCAGTTCCCCTTCCGCAGCCCAGGGTATTCCCACTTGAAAAGCAGGCAAGGAACAGAAGACACACAGAAGTCAAAGACCATGTGAGAATTTCCCTGAAGCCTTGGGGTCTGTTCCCAAACTTTGTGACATGAATGGGAGCAAGCTCCTGAGGCCCAGAGAGAAAACAATTACCCATCATTGGTGGCAATTTATAAAATGTGAAGGTGCCATTGAAGCATCCATCTTATATAAAAACTGCTGTTTGAAATTTTAACCTTGCTATTTGGCTTCTGTAAATGTTTTCTTGCTTAAATAATAAGAAAAATGAGACTATTCTCACTTCAGAAAGGCCATTAAACCTTCCCTGAACAAAATTATCACTGCTGGCACCAGGCCAGGTCTTTGGTTGAGGTCTCAAGGCCTCAGCACATAGGGGCCCTTTAAGAACTTGCAAAGGGGTGGGAAACATCTCATATTTAAGAGACAAAGAAAGTAAAAACATATAAATAGGGGAAACTTCTGCATGGTGGGGCCCAGAATTTGAGAAACATTTTCCTCTGGACCTACGCGTAATAAAGGTAACTCCAAACTCTCTGAGCATTGTTCGTTTCTTCCGGTTCTCTGTAACACTATCTGCCCTGGCGACAGCTCAGAGAATCATCCTGATTCTCCAAGTTGGTTGGTTTGATCCCTAGTCAGGGCACATGCAGGAAGCAACCAGTGAATGCATCAATAGTGGAACAACAAATTGATGTGTGCTCTAGTGTGCGCTCTCTCTTTCTCTCCCTTTTCCTAAAGTTAACCAATAATTTTTTTTTAATCCAAAGGTAATATCCATTAGAAATTAGTCTGCAGATCATGTGATGATCATGGCCCAGCGATTTTTAGCTTAATGATACTAACACAGGTGTCTCTGTAAGGTGCAATTCCTGTCTCACTCAGGCTGGGCCACTCTGTCACTCCTGTGATGATCTGCCAGGTTCTTTGTCCTTTCTTTTCCTTTCTCCCCCACACAACTCCCTATGGCGTGGCCTTTGCTGACAACAGAAAGCACTTTGGCTAATTATCATTTTTGTTTTTATTTTAGAGAAACAGAGAGAGAAGCCCGCCAGTGGTTGAGTGTTGACAGCACCAGGAGGTCATGATTCCATTTCCAGGCATGTTGGGAGCTGGATCCACAGGAGGCAACAGATCAATAATTCTCTCTCATCATTGATGTTTCTCTCCCCCCACCTCTCTTCTTCTCTATGAAATCAATGAAAACACGTTTTTTAAAAAAGAGATCCATGTGAGAGAAAAACTCAATCAGTTGCCTCCTGTATATGCTCCAACAAGGGATCCAACCCTGAGTATATTCCCTGACTGAGAATCGAATCTGCCACCTCATTTGGGATGATACTCCTACCAGCTGAGCTCCCTAGGCAGGGCCTAATCATTCTTATTCAAACACATTTTTTTTTTTAGCTCGAACATTGTGAACCCCAGTGAACACAGCATAAAATTACCAGCCCCAATAAAGCTGACTTTTCAGTGGGGAGAATTAGAAAACACAATACATAGCACTGTTTACATGTTATTTACTTATTTATTTACTATTAATCCTCACCAGAGGGATGTTTTTTTTTTAAAACATTTTATTGATTTTTTACAGAGAGGAAGGGAGAGAGGGATAGAGAGTTAGAAACATCGATGAGAGAGAGATATCGATCAGCTGCCTCCTGCACATCCCAATTGTACCTTGGATCCCCAAGGTACATGCCCTTGACCGGAATCGAACCTGGGACCTTTCAGTCTGCAGGCTGATGCTCTATCCAATCTTACCCAGCCTAGGAGAAGTAGTGCAGGGGAAAGAGGTAGAATCCCAAGCTAACCTCCCTTAGGCTGTTTTTTAGAAAAATATATTTTATTGATTTTTTTTTTTTTTTTACAGAGAGGAAGGGAGAGGGATAGAGAGTTAGAAACATTGATGAGAAACATCAATCAGCTGCCTCCTGCATAACACCTACCAAGGTATATGTCCTTGACCAGAATCAAACCTGGGACCTTTCAGTTCACAGTCCATGCTCTATCCACTGAGCCAGTTAGGCAAGGCTTAGTTTTAACACCAGTAAAATGAGAGCAATAGTATTGCTGAAATGGTAGGGACACTGAGGGTCTGCATTTAGTAGGTGCTCCTCAACTCTTCCTTTACCTCTTTTTTCTTTCTTTTTTTTCTTCTGAGGTTGAAGAGGAGCTGAGCTTTCCTAGGTTCCAGCTCTGAAGAAGGTTGATAAAACTTATGTGTCCTGGGGTCATGCAAGGTGGGTAGCTGACTTAGGGCAGGGGGCAGGAAGGTTCCTGTCTCTTCCTATTTATTGGAGAACTTTTCCCTCGAAAGTTGGAAGCAGAAAAGGTCCTCCTCCCACTCTAGGCCTACCAGGCTTCCTGGCAGCAGAGCCTGTGGTCAGCAGGGCCTGGTGGCCTGATCCTGCCAGATGACCAGATGTACTAGTAGCTGGATGACTCTCCAGGACAGTGGTCAACACTGTGCGCCAGCGTGACCCTCTATCTGGCTTGCCTAGATCAATCTTGGTTAATAGAGTCCTGGGTCAATCCCAGTTATAATGTGCCAATTCAGGTTCATGCTCATTGTTTGTCATAACTGCTAGTAACTCCTTTTACTCTTTTTGTTGTTTCTATTGATTTTAGAGAAGAAGAGAGAGGGAGAGATAGAAAGAAATGATGAGAATCATTGATCGGCTGCCTCTTGCACACCCTCTCTGGGATGTGCCCTGACCAGGAATGGAACTGGTTCATGGTTGCTGCTCCACTACTGAGCCACACCAATTGGGCTCCCTTTTACTCTTAAGTGTCCTGCTTATCTGTAATAGCTAGACACACATATCCTATGATCTAGGAATTCCTCTCGTAGGTGTGTACCCCACAGAAATGTGCACATGTAGTTACCAAGACATAGTCCAGAACATTTGTGGCTGCACCATTTTAACAGCCTCAAAACAGAAACCATCCAAATGCCCTTCAACAGAGTGGATATAAAAACTGTGGGACACTTAACACTAGGCATCAAAGAGAATGAACATCCCGCAACCACGTGCAATAACATGGATGAATTACAACATAATGTTGAACAAAATAAACTAACACGGAAGAGTATGTAATATGATTCCATCCACATAAAAGCTGCTTGATCTGGGTGCAGTGACACAAGGGTTTTCACTTTGTGAAAATGTGTTGAGCTGAACACAGGATTTGTGCATTTTCTGTATGTACATTTTTCATCAGTAAAAGATTTACTTTAAAAAGTATCTTGGTTTTTGCCGAAACCGGTTTGGCTCAGTGGATGGAGCATCGGCCTGCAAACTGAAAGGTCCTGGGTTCGATTCCGGTCAGGGGCATGTACCTTGGTTGTGGGCACATCTCCAGTGTGGGGCATGCAGGAGGCAGCTGATCGATGTCTCTCTCTCATCGATGTTTCTAAGTCTCTATCCCTCTCCCTTCCTCTCTGTAAAAAAATCAATTAAAAATATATTTTTTAAAAAGTGTCTTGGTTTGGACAATAGGTGAGATGATTTCTCCGCCTCTCTACCCCACCTCTTCCCATCTACCATCCACGTTAGGCCAATTAAGAACACGGTCACACCTGACTCCCATGCCTTTAGGAACCTCTTTTAACCTCGACTCTTCCGAGACCTGCAGTTGATGCAAATGACAGAGACAAGCTGGTAAGTAAATATATACCTGAAGAGATGTCAGACAGGAATCTCCAAGGGAGCTAAGGGGCACCCTAACCTACCACGATCTCGGCATTTCAAGCCACGACTGGGAGATTATCAGGTTCCTGCTACTTAATAGGGCAAGGAAAGAACTAACATACATCAGGAAGAATTTCAACAGCCCAGCTGTCCTGAAAAAGAAAGTTGAGCTGAACTCTCCGCTTTCTGAATATGTCTGTGGGGCTCACTGTGTTGTCCTTATAAAAACTGTATAATTCAACTCAACGTCTCCTGTGGCAAAGACTGGTATGTCCAATTTCCCTGAGCCCCTCAGGTCTTGACCAATCAGGTTGATGGCCCTGGCCTAGAACAGCTTCCTCTCCCTGCCTGCTCCCCATGGCCTCCCACCTAACCAAATCCCATCAGGCCTGCTCAAGCTCAACTCTCCTAGAAGACTTCCTTGACTATCCCTAGATACCTCCTCTCCTCCAGTAGCACCCACTGAGTCTCTCAGCACCTGACCCCCTAATCTATGTGCTAAGAGCATAGAGAACTTTACATTGCTCACCGATTGTACCCCAAGAGCATGGGCCAGTTCTTTTATACACAGAAGGCCCTCAGTAAATATTGAACCCAGGCTTTCTGCCTCGGGGCATCTAGGTGATTGTTACTCTGGGGTGTTCCTAGTTCTGATTCCTCTAGACATGAAATTCACTGGGGCAAGGACTCAGTCTTGTTTTTAAAATCCCCACCACTCATTCCTCTGCTTAATAAATACTTATTGAAAGAGGAAAGTAATTTGGGGGCATTTGCAATGAGAAAGCATGGCAAGTGGGGGTCTGTGGTAGAGTTATTTGGATTTCAAGGGTGTGGATAATCCTGGAGAAGAATAAACAATATTTGTCTAGAAACTTATTTATATCTGCTTCCTTCCAGAGAGGGATTGGGGTGGTTTACAAAAATACACATAATACAAGGTAAAAAACAAGTCAGTGAGGAAATCAGGACGAGGGGAAAATAAGGGTAAGGAAAAATAAGAACAAGTCGGCTGGTGAAAAGTGGGCTAAAAAGTTGGCCAGGTTTTCCCACAGCCCACTGGAGACGAAGTCCCGCTTTTCCCCACCGACTCTCAGGGACAGACCCAGGCCACACAAGGCCTCCCCGGCCACCAGCCCCGGGCCTGGCCTAGAAGTCTGGGGGCCCTGGGCCGCTGGCAGGGGCCTGCAACCTTAGGGTGGCGGGCTCGTTCTTCCACTCAACGCCGCGAAGGGTCTGGGGCGAACAACTGCCATTCGGTCAAGTCTACTAGCGGCCTACTAAGCGCGCTAGGCGTAGGGCACAAAGATGGAGCAGCGCGCCTTGCACCCGCCCCACCCCCACACCCGGGCTCCAGACAAAGGGGCAGGCCACCCCTCCCCCAGCTCTCCCCAGCGACCCCCTCCGCCCTCTCCCCCCTCGGGCCGCCCTGCGGCGACTTCCTCCCCCTCCAGGGCAGCCTGGGGACCTCACAGGGGTGCGTTCCACCTGGGCGCTGGGCGGGGAGCGGGCGCGCGGGCCCGAGGCCTCCCCGCCCACTCCCAGCTGCGGCCGGCCCCGCACCCGCTCCGGCCCCGGCCCTCCTCTTTAAACCAGTTCCGTGGGCCCCCGTGCCTTCCCGCCCGGCGCCCCACCCCCACCCGGCCGAGCACGTGCTGCCCGGGTGGGGGCTGGGCCCACTCCCGCCTCGGTTCCCCACCCCCACCGGAAACATTCCTGAAACATTCTTGAAACTGGGAGGCCGGCCCCGCCGGTTCCCTACCCCGCCTCCACTCTGGGCCCAGGGTTTTCCTGGAACCCCCTTCGCCGCCCGCTTGCCCGTGAGGAGGGGGCTGGGCCGGGGCCTCGGCTGACCAGGGAGGAAGAAAAACATGAGTCACCGCCGTGTGTCACTGGGCCGCACTGCAATTCCCGGCATCACGGGAGGTGTGGAGGCCGCCTCGGGGACCAGGGGCGGGAGGTACGCTCCCCAAGGCCCCGGCCCGCCTGCAGGGAGCGCCACCAGCAGCGCCCTTTCTTCTCCCATTGCCCTCCCCGCCATCTTCCCACTTTGGCTTCCTTGTCGGTCGTGCAACAAGTCTTTGTTGAGCCGGCGCCAGAGCGCCCGGCGTGGCGGGCACGATGTGCGTGGACTCCGTCCCTGCCCTCAGTGCTCCCAGGCGATGACTGGTCCTCGCCTTCGTATTAACAAAAAGCCTCCGCGGGCGGGGCAGGGCCTCGGTGGGAGGGCATGTCTGGCGTCTCGGCTTTACCTGCACCGACCAGCCGTTTGTTTTGCTTTAAGGATGCACCTTGATTAAGGTTCACTTTCGGCCGCTAATAAATTAAAACTCTGGATTTCACAAGCTTCACGTTTGAATTTCCTAAGAGCGACATTTCACCAGGGGGCCACACGCGGGTTGGCCCCGAGATGTACATGCTGACACCTGTCCGCCCAGGGAAAGTCTACCAGCCGCCGATCTGGGCGAAGCGGGCGGCGGGTAGGCCGCGCACTCCCACTCTCCACCCCCGCCCCCGCGGGCCTCGCAGGCACCGCCGTCTCTCACGGCCTCGCGCCCCGCGGGCACCAGGCCCTTATGCCCCAAAGAACCCCAGAAGTGATTCTGCCGGGGACAACCCCATCCCAGGGGGTAGGCACCCTCCCCCACAAACCCCAGGAAAAGCTCCTAGACGACCCCTCTGTGTCCTCTCCCAGGTCCCCAAACCGAGGCAGTGGGGAGGGGGCCGGCACCTCGGTTTCTCAGCCCGCCCGCGGCGCCGGCGCGGGGAAGCTACGGGCCCCTCCCCGAAGTCAGCACCCACCCGCGGGGCGGCTGGCGGGCGGCCGCCCTTTTAAATCCCCGGGCTTATTTGCATGGCCCCGCCCCCTCGGTGACACGGCTGGCGCGGGCGGGCCCGTCCCCCCTGCCCCTGGGTCGCTCTTTTTAAGCTCCCCTGAGCCGGGGCTGTGCTCCTCTAATTGGGACTCCGAGCCCGGGCTATTTCTGGCGCTGGCGCGGCTCCAAGAAGGCGTGAGTTCGCGGCCCCTCCGGTGGCTTCTGTTTTTTTTTTTTTTTTTTTAACATCTATCATTTAATGAAATTATTTATTGAGGCCGCTCACGGGCCGTGCCTAGCTTCCTGCCCCTCGCCATCCTTCGGGGGAGGGGGAGTATTTTTGTGCCCCCGCCTGGGTGTGACACATAAATACCCCGCGGGGGCCTGGGCGGCGAGCACGCGGCGGCGGCGGTCTCTGAGAACCTCTGCTCTCTCCCGGTTTCAGATCCGCATTTGCTACTAGCGGCGGCGGCGGCGAAGCCAGGCCGGTCCTCAGCGCCCAGCACCGTCGCTTCTAGCAGCCCGGAGCGCGCACCACAGGCCGGCGCCGAGCTCGCGGTGAGTCGTCCCCGGGGCCCGCGACCGAGGGGGGCGCCCGCGCCCCCGCCGCCCCTCCAGCGAGCCGCCGGGGGCTGCAGCGCGTGCCTCCAGCTTTATTCCCAGGCCGGGACTGCGCGAGCCGCGGGCGGCGGAGGGCCGCGCAGCGCGGGGGCGGGCGGCGGGGCCCGCAGGCTTGGGGAGGGCGCCTGCACTCCTTCCCCCCGCGGCGCGGGCGCCTTGCGGGGGGCGGGGACCCGGGAAAGGCGCGCGGTGGGGGAGGGGGCGCGCGGCTGCGGCGAGCGCGAGTTGTGCACCCGGCAGATCCCGGTGCACCTCGCGCCCGCCGCTCCCGCCCGAGCCCGGGCCCGACCCGGGCCCTAAGTGGGTGGTTTGGGGGGGCGGGGAGAGGAACAGGCTGCGGCGCAGCGGGAGAGTGGGGAGCCGGCAGTCCCCGCAGCCTGGGAAGTTCTAGAAGTGAGGGGGATGGGCAGGAACCCCGCAATTCGGTCCTACTCCGGCTCGGCCTTTACCTGGTGCCCCTTCCCGCAGATGAGGCCGAATCGCGGGCCTCGGTGTGGGGCTTCACCCCGACCCCACCTCTGTCCCGGCCCGCGCGCCTCTTCAGCCCCCAGGGCCAGGCCTCCACCCCCACAAACTGGTTTCTCAGCTTTGCCTGGCTCTGTTGGAACTAGTCCCTTCGACTCCCCGTTTCAATTTATTTTCCTGGGGCTTTATTTTGCGGAGAGGGCACAGAGGAAGGTGGCTTTCTTCCCCTACCCCGCGCCAGCGCGCGCCAGGTTTCCTGCCCCAACGCGGGCTTGGGTGCCCCCTCTGGCAGGAAGTGGGGCCGGGTGCACCCGCGTGGCGGTGCATGCGGTCGGGGTGCACCGGTTTCCCGCGCCTGCTGGAGCGCCCCTCCCCCCGCGCATTCTGGCCCCTAGTCCCGCCAGTGGACCTGCAATGGCCAAGCACAGACACTTGCAGAGTCACCCTGGGTCCGAGGGTTGGAGCTGGGGGCTACAGGGACTTAAGCCTCCCACGCCGGAAAGGGGGTCGCCAGGAACCTACTCCATCCTGTCCGTCAACTTGCTGTGACTTTAGGCAACTTATCAGGTTCTCTGGACTACTTTTTTAGTAAAACAAGGCAGCCCCATGATGATTTCCTGCAAGCTCTCTAAGCATTTGTGGAGCACACAGTACGGGCACAGCCTGTAAAGGGGACATGCTTGAGGACCAAAAGGTCTTATAAGTAAGTTGAAGGATTAAGATTGAGCCCTAAAAGTTGCTTTTCCACAATAAGCCTCTCTGATGTTCAGAAACAGATGGAAGACGCATTTGTTGGTCTCACCAGAGAGAGCCTCAGGCCTTTATTCAAGGCATGGAGGTCTGGATTTGGGGTGGAATGAGTGTGAGCTCAAGGGTCCCCAGCAAGCAAGAAGTAGGAGAAAACACCAGATGAAACACCACCTTCCAGGGAGACCCACCAGGAGCCCAGGCTGTCTGGGATTAGGGGCCAGCTTCACCCAAATAGAACCCTGTCTCTGAGGCGGGCCTCCAGCAGACCACATGTGGGGCCAGTACTCCTCTAGCTGATTAATTTTGATGTTTAGTTTGAAAGGGGACCTGTGGTGTAATAGATTTTAACCACTGCCTGTAATTACAGAGCAGGCTAAGCCACTGATGATGGAGCAGGCTAAAGCACCAACCACCTTGTTTAAAGGGTCTTCAAGTTTAAAATATTGTAAAATAGAATACATACCAGAAAAAGCCCTGCTGTGTGGAGCACCCTGAAGCTTTGAGGATGGGGTCCTCCAAAAGTCACAAATTTGCAAAATGTTTTCTCATTGGAAATTGTCAGATGTTCTAGTTCTCGTTTTGAATGAAGAACTTCCCATTGTTTAGGAATTTTAAAACTATTATCTGGTTTGACCTTTGCAGGGGTCTGAAGAGGTAGTTGAGGCAGATATGTTACCTTTACCCTGTTTTACAGCCTGAGGGGCTTTCCCAGAAGCGGAGTCACTTGAGCCCGGCCTACCCTTTACCAAGCTTTGCTGGGCTCTGGAATTGGTCCACATGGAGGTGGTGGAGCCATGGGTTTTCCTAACTCAAGTCTCTTGTCTGTAACTTGGGGATAATGACTGGGAGGATTTCGTGTTTTTTTTTTTTTTTTTTTTTTTTTAATATATTTTATTGATTTTTTTTACAGAGAGGAAGGGAGAGGGATAGAGAGTTAGAAACATCGATGAGAAAGAGACATCAATCAGCCGCCTCCTGCACACCTCCTACTGGGGATGTGCCCACAACCAGGATACATGCCCTTGACCGGAATCGAACCTGGGACCTTTCAGTCCGAAGCCGACGCTCTATCCACTGAGCCAAACCGATTTTGGCAGGATTTCATTTTTTAATTATTAGTTTGAGAGAGATCAATTAGTTGTTCCACTCTTTTTATGTCTCAAAGGGGCTCCCAGAAACAGGGTGCAGGTGTCCTTGCCCGGGGAGGTTTTGGGCAAACTCAGGCTTCTGAGAGGGAACATGCTAGAAAAGGACCAAGAAGCTTTTTAGGGTCAGTCCTGCCAGAGCTCCAGAGGACCAGCTGGAAGGGTCCATCCCAGTTAGAGAAGCCCCTCCCATAAACAGGGATCAAAGAGAAAGATCTCTGATCTAGGTGGGCAGGATGAGGGTAAGGGGAGAGAAGGAGACCCACCTTTCTATTGTGGACTCCTTTTCCTCCCCCACACTTGCCTACTGCAGTTCAACCACCTTCCCAGTTCCCCAATTGTGCCCCATTTTTGAACCCTAGGCTTTACCCTGGGAGAGTGCAGAGAGGGAACTTACTGGGGCCTAGGCACCAGCCCTGGCTTTGTGGTTGGTGTGGAGTGTCAAGGTTGGCCCTGGTAGACTTAGGTCCTGAGCCCTGAGCTACTGTCAGCGAGGTGTGTGCCCAGGCCCATTTTCTCTGCTTTTAACTTTCCTCCCTTGCTCCCTGTGAGCTGGGGAGCTCTGTGAAAGGTCAGAAGCTGGCTAAAGAGAGTCCCCCCTCCTGCCCCCTGTGGTGTGAAGACCCCCCCCCCCCAAATCTACACCTTTGCTCAGCCTCCTCAGCCAGGTTTGGCTGCCTGTGCCTGGGGCCCTGGCTCTGTGGGGGTGGCAGGATAAAAAGGACCCTTCTGAACATGAAATAGGGAGTGATTGGGGCAAAGGGCCTCACTCCTCCCTGCAGCAGCAGCAGGGTGGGCATCCTGGGCACAGGCAGTTTTGCTACAGTACCTTGGAGGGTGGGAGGGCTGAGGGCGGAGGAGGTGGCTGAAACTGTTTTATTTAAAACCTTTTCCTGCCTTCAGCATCTCAACCATCGCTCCTCTGCCTGCTCCGTAGAGAAGGGAAGATGAGCGAGTCGAGTTCGAAGTCCAGCCAGCCTTTGGCCTCTAAGCAGGAAAAGGACGGCACTGAGAAGCGAGGGCGGGGCAGGCCGAGAAAGCAGCCTCCGGTGAGTCCTGGGACCGCACTGGTAGGGAGTCAGGTGGTGTTCAGATCTTTGCCTCAGTTTACCCTTTTGGGCTAGGGAGGTACCAGGCATCTTGAAGGCAAAAGCAGGAACAGAGCGGTGCAGAATCATTCCTGTCTGCATGTTCTCCCCAAATGCCTGCACAGCCTACACTCAACCAACTCTCAGACCCTCCTTAGACCCCAGCAGAAATGGGGACCAAGCCTCAGTTCTGCACTGCCAGAGGCCACCTGCTCTTATTTCCCACCTGTCCTGCCCCCCTGTGTTTATAGAAGAGTAAAGATGATGAACTCTGGGAACATGAGAGAGAAAGAAGCCTAGGATCTTCAAGCATGAGGTCTACCTCACATATTGCTGTTGATTTGCTTTATGGAAGTTCTGGGTGCTTACTGACAGTTTCTGCACTTCCTCGTCTCCAGGACAGGCTCTCACTGCCAGTGGGCCTGGCTGGGCTTCACCCTGGCTCTGTAAAAGGAAATGGAAGCCTAAGAAGTTGAAAGTGGTGGTGGTGGTGGTGGGGTGGCAGAGTGACCCTTGGAACCCTGGTGCTGACTTCCTCCAGCCTTGCCCTGTCGGGCACCCTGGGAGGCATGGCCAGTGGGCGAAGGCCCACGTTCCCATTCTTAGGGAAGAGGAGAGGAGACAGAGGCCATTCCTTCACACCCAGCCTCCATCTTCCCCGACAGCGAGGTGGAGAGGTGTTCTCTCTTGACTGGGAGCCATGAGCTAGGAGGAGTCTGGGTGGTGGCTTTCAGCTGCCTCTGCAGAGCCTAGTATGTGGGGGCCTCAGGCTTGTAGTCTGCTTCCCTGGGCCTCCCTACCGCCTGTTACTGGGGTGAGGTGGTGGGTCAGAAAGAGGTATTGGGTTACTGGACCATGGTTAGAAGCCACCCACGGGGAGCCGTGGCTGCTTGCTTCTGCAGCCTGGCTTCTATACATTATGCAGCAGCTTTTTATTCCGTCTCAGGCTTATTAAAATTTTAGCGGCAACAATGGCAGGGATCTCTGGGGTTTCTTCTCCCTGGGAGGCAGCCTGGAGGGGGCCAGTTTACAGGTAGAGGCTGGAGGCTCCCTCCAAGGGAGACATCCTTTCTACTCTAATGCATCCCAGAAGTGTGCGGCATGTATTATCTGAAAAGGGTGGGCAATGATTGTGGCTCAGGACTCTACATCCTTAATTTAATTTTGATACCCTTTACAAATGAGGAAAGTGAGGCGCAGGCACAAAGTGTCTTCCCCAAGATCTTGGGATTAGTCAGTGGCAGAGCTGAGATAGGGACAAAGCTGCCTCTGTCGACCCCCAGGACACTTTCCCCAGGGTCTTGTCCTAGGGAAGCAAGGGTCTTAGATGGTCCAACAACTGAATCCCAGCGACTTGTCCCTGCCATTGTGGGTTCTTGACTAAGATGATGGCTTACTGACTTAAAATGGTTGGGGTGGGACAGGTGGATCTGTGTCTAACTGCCTCCTCTGTCTTTGCAGAAGGAGCCCAGCGAAGTGCCAACACCTAAGAGACCTCGGGGCAGACCAAAGGGGAGCAAAAACAAGGGCGCTGCCAAGACCCGGGTGAGGCTTGGGGGTGGAGTGGCCATCTTAGTGCGCAAAGAGGGAGGCATGGGGAAGGGCTGGCTCATCCCGAGTCTGCCCCTGTGGCTGGGCTATGGTGGTGGGTAGTGGGTCTGTGCTAAGAGAGAAAGCAGAGTGATGACTGAGGTCTCACTTCTGCACCTGGGGTTCTGCCTGGGACAATGGGGAAGTCAAGTCAGAAGTCCTATAGCATTCCTGGCCTGGAGAAAGGAGAGTTGGGCACAGTGAAGGGGCATCCCCACCGGCCCCTGGGCTGAGAATGTTACCTCTATCCTGGAGTCCCCTAGATCTGGGGAGTAGGGGGCAGGGAAGGCCAACTTCCCAGTGGCATCAGGCTTTGAGATAAGTTGTTTTTTATTTTTTCTAAGACACGACTCATATCCTCTGAGTCATGGGAGGAGGAGGGAGTGGGGGGCGTGTGTGTATATTGAGGGGGCAATGTGGCGGCCAGTCATCACCAGCTGGACCAGCTGGGATGAGATTCCTGGGCTGCCGTGAGCAGAGGAGGGTAGCCCACCATTATTGGATGAGCACTGATGGGGACATTTTTGACTCTGGTTTTTTCTCTGCCCATCTAGAAAACCACCACGACTCCAGGGAGGAAACCAAGGGGCAGACCCAAAAAACTGGTAGGTGAAGGGGATATAGGCTTGGCCCGTCTGGGTGGGGTGCTGAGAAATGGGTGAGGCCTACCCGATCTTGTGCACCCACCATGGAAAAACCACTCTCCCTGACCTGCTGGGCCAGGAATGGTGGCTGTCACACTTGGCCCAGGCCCGGTTCCTGGCACCTAGTTTAAAGGGTTACGTGCCCATGAGAAGTGAGGGCTCCCAGGTACAGAACAGACCCTTGCCCTGCACTAGTGGAGGCTGTCTCTGCTTCTAGGGGCAATCTTGGAGGTCCTCTAATCTGTCCCCCATCATAGAAATGAGGAAAGGCTTTCACCCGGGGGAAGGAGTGAGGTGTGTCTTTGCCCTGATCCTGGGGAGGGAGGAAGCAGCAGCAAAGAGCTCAGTGTTGGGAGGGGTCAGTGCTGGGTGGGAGCTGAGGTGTGACCCATACAGAGGCACCTTTCATTTCTGGGCCCCCAGAGCTGGTAGTGGAAGTAGGTTTGCCGAGTCAGGAGACTACCTCTAGGGGGCTCCCCTGAGTTAGCCTCTCCAGCCTTCCTGTTCCTAGCCCTTCCCTATCCCCAACCTGCTTGCTCCCTGAACTCCCTGAGGCATTCATTCCTCGAGCTGAGCCACTACCATCAGGGCTGGGGAGGCTGGGCCCCAGGAGTGAGTAACAGGAAACAAGTTGTTTTGGAGTTTGCCTGGCACGGGGGCCGAAGCCCGTGGTGTCCCGACATTCCCGCCTCGTGAGTGAGCCCCTGGGCCACACACTTCCCCTTCCTCCCCACCCTGGCCTGGGGTCAGCCTGTGGCTTCTGCCACTGCCCCACAGCCCAGCAGCTACCCCTGTGTGCCAAGGCCACCTGGTCCTCCTGCACCCTCCACCATCCCTACCCGTTTCCTCTCCCTGGCTGCTGCTGTTCTGGGTTCTGCCCTGTCCCCCACCGTGGGCCCCAGGGCAAGGGAGGGAGGATGGCTCTGAGAGCAGCATGTGTGTTTTTTTTCCCTCCTTTTAAATTCTTCCTTTTTTATGAATGAAGCTGGGCTGTGGAGGTTGCTGAGTCACCCACACACTCAGCCCTGACTCATCCCCCTTTTGGAGAGCCAGGGAGGGGTGGGGACAGCAGGCCTGAGTTCCTTCCCCCGCAACTGGGGGTGGAGAAGGAGGAGGGCCAGGCCTGGCACCCGTGCTGATGGCCCTGCCTATCCTCCCTGCAGGAGAAGGAGGAAGAAGAGGGCATCTCGCAGGAGTCCTCTGAGGAAGAGCAGTGACCGTGCCACCTGCTTCCTCCCTGAGGAGCCGTTTCCTTCTGGGACTGGACAGCTCCGCTCCCACTGCCCCCACCCCCTCCCCCGGCCACCACCACCTACCTGCGCCCACCTGCGCCCGCCTGCACCGCCACACTACACAGCACACCAGCCGGGCCCTGGTGGCCCGAGTGGGGAAGTTTTCCTTTGGTCTCGATTCCCAGCACCCTCTCACACCCACATGCATTCCCCTGGCCTCCTGACAAAGCTGACATCCCACTTAGCTGCACCCCATGCCTGCTGCGTCCCTACTCCCTGGGTGGTGGGGGCATTGCTGACTGGGCTCCTGGTTTAGGGGGTTCCTTCCCCACTCTTACCTCTGGCTTCCCATTAGGGGGCCTGGGAGGGCTCCCCTGGCCTTAAAGGGGCCTGAGCCCCATCTCACTCTGACATGCCCACTCCACTGTCCTGGCAGCAGCACCTGTGGCCATGGATAGGGTTGTTTGGCCCCAAGATGACCCAATGAATCTGTGTCTCTCACCAGGTGTGGCTCACACCCACTTTCCTTCCTTCTACGAGGTGCCTAGCCCTGCACTAGGTTGAACAGCGTCCCCCCTGGGGCACAGGAGGGAAGGCAGGATGGCTGTGAGCCCCTGACCCCAACTGCTTCCACTCTAGTCCTCCAGTTTCCTCCCCGACACATGGGGCACTAACAAGGAGCGAGCCTTGCCCACTCCCACCCCCTGCTCCTCCCCACCCCCCAAGGTTCTGGTTCCATCTTTCCTCTGTTCACAAACTACCTCTGGACAGTTGTGTTTTTTTTTTTTGTTCATGTTTCATTCTTAGACATCTGTCATTGCTGCTGCTACCAGCGCCAAATGTTCACCCTCACTGCCTCCTGTTCTGCCCACACTCCCCTCCAAGATGCTCTTGGGAAGGAGCCAGGGGCAAAGCAGGCTGGGAATAGACTGCCCCAGTCCCAGGGAAGTTGGGGCTCTGCCCCTAGGAAGCTGCAGCAGAGTGAGCAGGGGAGGGCCTGTGTTGACAGTGGAGTGTAGGGCCACCTTTTCCCCATTCCTCCGGGGAGGAGGTAGCCATTATTTGTCCCAGCCTGGGCCCCTCCCTCTGGTTTCCTACTTGCAGTTACTTGAATAAAAATATATCCTTTTCTGGACTAGAGTCTGTACAGGGGAGAGAAGTAGCTCGCGCGCGCGCGCGCGCGTGTGTGTGTGTGTGCGCGCGCGCCTGGAGAAGGTGAAGATGGAAACCAAGAACCTGTTTGGGGTGGGAGGGTGGCTCTGGAGCTGCCCTGCCCAGCTCTTGAGGGTGGAGACAGGAGGATGGGAAGCAGTCACTGCAAGAGGTAATTTAAGGCCCTTGAAATCATCTCTGACCACAAAACATTTTATTTACAAAATATGTATACTGAAGACTATACATCAGGCCCTATCACCAAGGGAAGAGCTCCCAAGCTAAGTCATGAAGGGCTCAAGGGGCCCATAGAAAGGGCAAAGCTCTGCCCGTCCCAAGAGGGAAAAAAAACCCTAGTGCCTGGGAGCAGGCTCAACCCACAAAGGACTAGGGATGGGCGGGAGAGGGAGAAGTGGGGATCTGGTGCCCAGCAGGGGGCTGGGTGAACAGTGGGAGGGGACACAGCAGGCAGCAGGACCCCATGGTTCTGAAGGCGAGGGTGTCAGGTCTTGACATCCAGCAAGGGCAGCCGCTTGTGCTGGTAGCCACTCTGCCAGCCATGCACCACCTGTGGGGGAGAACGACTGCTGGGCTCAGGCCGCTGCAAGAGAGGCCTTGCTACTACTCATCAGTCCCAATGAGGGCTGAGGGCAGAGCAGATCCCCTCTGCTGGCTCTGTCTTACCTTCAAGTCTCCCATATCGGAGAGTAGCTCCTGCTCAGCCTCGTGTAGCTCCTCAGCGGGGTCATAGCTGTACATGGGGAGCAGGTGATGGCGAAGCCTGTCCACCCTGGGGAGCAAGGGAGGGGGCTCAGCCCAGGCCCCTCTCCCCCCTTTAAATACCTGACGGCACTGTCCACTCCCCCAGGCTCTAAGGACAAAGGGGCCTTTCCCCATCGGAGAAGCTAAGCTTGGGCAGGAAAACCTAATAATGGGATGTAGGGGATTTCAGGCTTGTGTCAGGATGGCTGAGGGCCATCTTACATGTATGCAGAGAATGCTAGTCCTAGGAGAGGAAATGTAAGCCAAATGTGGGGGAAGTAGTACTGGGGGCAGAGACACTCACCGCTTTTTCTTCTGGACATACATTACCTATAACAGAGACAGTACTGTGGAGGCTGGGCAACCTGGACAGCCCACCCACCTCCACAGCCCACTGCAGGACAGCTTGCCATGCTGTGTGCAGATGACCAGGCCCACCCAGCCTCAGTTAGCAAAGGTGTGGGTGTATGTGTGAATGAGGGGGCTCCTTACCACAGCCACCACCACCCCGACCAGGGTGATGAAGAAGAAAGGTCCCAACACATAGCCCACCATAGAGTCGCTGTTGGCCTGGGGGGCATTGGGCACTGTGGTGTTACTCATGACATCGGCAGCTGGAGGACTGTGTAGTCAGCATGGGCAGTAGTGCCTCGGGAGGGCGCCTCCACTGGGCTCCCTGGAGAGGAGGAAGGGAGGTTATCAATTGCAGCCAGAGTGACTCCCAGCCCCCAGGAGCCTTCCCCAAGAGCCGGTGCTACATGAAATCTTGGGCCAGGCATGGAGAAAAGGAGTCTTTCTGGTACCCAAACTTCCAATGACTCTCAGTAAATCCTGGGTGTAAAGGGGCACCTAGGGGAGGTCCAGACCCAGAGACTTAGTTCTGTCCAGCTCTGATTCCCAAATCAGGATGGGGCCCAGCTCAGGAGCAGGCCAAACACTTGCAATTCTAAACTGGAGAAAGATTAGATATAGGTTCCCAGCTCCTGACCAGACTTCCTGGGGTGCTGGGCTGCCAGCACCTACGCAGTGAAGCAAAATGGGGAAATCGGGTAAAAATATGAGGGTCCTGCACTGTGACCCAGGGGATGAGGTAGGCACCCTGGAAGGAGCCCATCTCAATTCTGATCCAACACTTCAGGCTAAGGTATAGGCTGTTTGTGTCCTCCTCCAGCTTGGTGCCATTCCAGACACACAGCCTGGACATCCTCTTCCTGTGTCTCCTGCCTGGGTGGACTGCATCTGTGAGGTGAAGTCCCCTCCCTCTGGTCCCCACCCAGGGCTCCGCCCAGGTTCCTATCCTCCTGGCCTGAGCTGACAAGCAGGAGAGGTTCAGCTCCCATCGACAGATGCAAGGAGATTGTCCTTGGGCAGCTGCACACAGATGCCCCACGGTCCCTGACTCTGGTTCGCCCGAGTCTCCACCCGACGGCAAGGTGTGAACCACCTGTCCCGGTGTTCGTGGGGCCAGGTTGCTTAGTCGCACGCACATCGTCCAGAATACATGTCGAGGTGGGGAGAGTATCAGGCCGTTCCCAGGGCTCTGGGAGGCTCAGGCCGGAGGAGGGAGGCTTGGAAAGAGCGTAGAGGGGCCCCGTCATCCTCTAACCCCGAAACCCCGAGGCGTGGACCCGTGTCAGCGCTCTGCAGCCCATCCGACCCGGCCATGCCTTACCTCCCGCCGCTGCAGCCCAGACAAGAACGCCCTCGGTTGGCTCCCGGGCCCCGGAAGAGGCTGAAGGCGCGTGATCAAAGGACCCGGGGAAATGGGCGGAGCCTCAGGTTCGGAGCACAGCCAATCCGGCGGCGTGAAGGCGGGGACAGACCGCGTTGCAGGGTCCACCCCGCGGCGGCAGGGGGCAGCCGAGGGCTGCGCAGCGGGGGAAGGAGAGTGTGCGGAGGGGGCGGGGCGCGCGGTTTCCCGGCGTGCCCCGGGGCGGACCTCGTGGAGCGCCCACACTAGGGACTGCCATTCCCGGGTCAGGCCTGGCGTCCTCGCTCCTCCTCTCGTTGGGACCCAAGTCTAGAGTCAAGCCGCCTCTAACGCTTTGCTCAGGCGCTGGCGACTGGGGCACGTCCCTCCCGGCAGGGCTCTACCGCGGCCGATAGGCCTCCATTGGCACGTTGCGTCCTCCACGCCTCCTGGCCGCGCTGAGGGCGAGCGGCCGGCGAGTCAGCCCCCGCGCGGCCAGCCCACGGATGTGCCCACACCGCCTGCGCCTCCGTTGTAAGGTCCGGAACGCAGGCGGAAGCGATGTGAGTAAGCAGGCGGCACCCCGCACGCCCTGGACGTTAATTTCCCCATCACCTCTGGGGCGGGCACACGAGGAACCTCGGGGTGAACCCTTGGTTACAGCTGCTCGCTAAGCAGCCAAGCTTGGGTCAAAGCTTTCCTAGCCACACACCCCTAGGCAAGTCTGAATAAGATTGTGGATTTTTACCAATGTCAGTATTCTGGTTGTTATACTACAGTTTTGACAGTTATTGGGAACCCCTGCCAGCTGGCTCAGTTGGTTAGAGCATCGTCCTGTACCCCAAAAGGGTTGTGAGTTCGATCCCGCTGGGGCGTGTAGGGGAGGCAAGCCATTCATGTTTCTCACCTTCCCCCTCCCTCTAAAATCAATGAAAACACATCCTCCAGTAAGGATTTTTATAATCATCATTGGGAGAAGCTAGGAAAGGGGATCTCTACTATTTCTTATCACTACAGGTGAATCTACAGTTACCTCAAATGTGTGTGGTTTTGCACCACACCCTCCCCTCGCCAGCATCACATACAGTTAGGAAAACTCCAGGCTGGCAGGTGATGGAGACTACCTAAGAACATAAAGGTTGTTGTAGTTGAACCAGGCTGAGATCCTCCTCCTGGGTGTTACTGGAGATACAGGGATGGCCTGGGTCCCCCTATTTAAAAAAATAAGAATTTTATTGATCTAGAGAGTAAGGGAGAGGAAGAGCTAGAAACATCAACAACGAGAGGATCACTGACCGACTGTCCACCTCACGCCCTTCACTGGGGATCTAGCCTGCAACCTGAACATATGCCCCTGACTGGATTCAAACCCAGGGCCCTTCAGTCCACAGGCCAATGCTCTATCCACTGAGCCCATGTCTCTGGGTCCACTCTGTTCATCAGTTTATCTTGTTGATTAGATTCCATATATGGGTGAGATCATGGGATACTTGTTTTTCTCTGACTGACTTATTTATCTTAGCATGATACTCTCCAGGTCCCTCCATGCTATCTCATAGAGTAAGAGATTCTTCTTTTTTTTTTTTTTTTACTGATGCATAGTATTCCATGGTATAAATGTACCACAACTTTTTCATCCACTCATCTAGTAATGGGCAGTTGGGCTGTTTGCAGATCTTAGCTATTGTAAAATGTGCTGCTATGAACATAGGGGTGAATAAATTCTTTCTGATTGGTATTTTGGGTTTCTTAGGATACTAGTATATTCCTAGAAGTGGGATCACTGGGTCAATTGGCAGTTCCATATTTAATTTTTTGAGGAAACTCCATACTGTTTTCCGTAATGGCTGCACCAGTCTGCATTCCCACCAGCAGTGTGCAAGGATTCCGTTTTCTCTGCATCCTGGTCAGCACCTGTCATTTGTTGACATGTTGATGGTAACCATTCTGATAGGTGTGAGGTGGTACCTCACTGTTGTTTTAATTTGCATCTCTCTGATGAACAGTGACTTTCAGCATTTTGTCATATGTCTCTTGGCCATCTGTCCACTTTGGAAAAGTGTCTATTTAGGTCCTGCGCCCATTTTTTAATTCATTTTGTTAAGTTGTATAAATTCCTTATATATTTTGGATATTAACCCTTTAGCAGATGTATCATCGCCAAATATGTTTTCTCATACTGTGGGATCCATTTTGGTTTTGTTGATGGTTTCTTTTGCTGTGCAGAAACTTTTTATTTTGATGTAGTTCCATTTGTTTATTTTCTCCTTAGTTTCCATTGCCCTAGGAGATGAATCCATAAACGTATTGCTATAAGAGATGTCTGATATTTTGCTGCCTATGATTTCTTCTGGGATTTGTATGGTTTCTTAACTTACATTTAGGACTTTTATCCATTTTGAGTTTATTCTTGTGTGTGGAGTAAGTTGGTGATTTAGTTTCATTATTTTTGCATGTATCTGTCCAATTTTCCCAGCACCATTTATTGAGGAGACTGTCTTGACTCCTTTGTATGCTCTTGGCTCCTTTATAAATATTAAGGAGCGTAATGGGCTGATTTCTGGGTTCTCTATTCTGTTGCATTGATCTATATGCCTGTTTTTGTGCCAGTACCAGGCTATTTTGAGTACAGTGGCTTTGTAGTATAATTTGATATCTGATATTGTGATTCCTCCAACTTTGTTCTTCATTCTCAAGATGTTTACCAGGGTTATATTCTCTTATAGGATTGGTCCCTTTATTTATTTATTATTATTTTTTAAAATATATTTTATTGATTTTTTACAGAGAGGAAGGGAGAGGGAAACAAAGAAGTCAGAAACATCGATGAGAGAGAGACATCAATCAGCCGCCTCCTGCACGCCCCCTACTGGAGTTGTGCCCGCAACCAAGGTACATGCCCCCGACTGGAATCGAACCTGGGACCTTTTAGTCCGCAGGCCGAAGCTCTATCCACTGAGCCAAACCGGTCTCGGCCCTTTATTTATTTTTTAAATGTTTTATTGATTTTTTACAGAGAGGAAGGGAGTAAGAGAGGGATAGAGAGTTAGAAATATCAATGAAAAAGACATCGATCAGCTGCCTCTTGCACACCCCCTACTGGGGATGTGCCCGCAACCAAAGTACTGCCCTTGACCAGAATCGAACCTGGGACCTTTCAGTCCATAGGCTGAGACTCTCTATCCACTGAGCCAAACTAGTTTTGGCGAAACTGGAATTCTTGTACACTGCTGGTGGAAATGTAAAAATGGTATAGCCATTATAGAAAATAGTATGATGGTTCCTCAAAGAATTAAGAACTACCATATGATCCAGCAATTTCATTCTGGCTATATACCCAAAAGAATTGAAAGCATATACATATTTGGATTTATATTTTTGTGCACTCATGTTCATAGTAGCATTATGCACAATAATCAAATGGTGGAAGCAGTCAAGTGCCCATCAACAGATAAATGGATAAACAAAATGTATGTACAATGAAATATTATTCAGCCTTAAAAAGGATAGAGTTTTTGTTGTTATTAATCTCACATGAGGCTATTTCTTCCATTGGTTTTTAGATAGAGTGTAAGTAAGCAGGAGACAACACAGAGAGAAACATCAATGTGAGAGATACACATATACACATTGATTGGTTGCCTCCCACATGCACTCCAACCAGGGCCGGGGATTGAGCCTGCAACTGAGGTACATGCCCTTGACTGGAATTAATCTGTGACCCTTCAGTCCTTGGGCCAACACTCTAACCACTGAGTCAAACCAGCTAGGACAGGAATGAAGTTTTGACACATCTACAACATGGATCTTGAAGACATTAAGCTAAGTGAAATAAATCAGTCACAAAAGGACACTTTATAATACTAAAGGGATCAATACAATAAGAGGACACAACTTATATCTGGTAAAGATATGCACCCAATACAGGAGCATCCAAATATATAAAAAAAACTTCTAGAGGATTTTAAGTGAAATATTGACAGCAATACAATCATAGTGGGGTTAACGCCCCACTGACATCACTGGTTTTCTTTTTTATATATTTTTATTGATTTCAGATAGGAAGGGAGAGGAAGAAAGAGAGAATCATTGATCAGCTGCCTCCTGCATACTCCCCCAATGGGGATCCAGCCTGCAATCCTGGCATGGACTCGAACCATGACCTCCTGGTTTGTAGGTCGACATTCAACCACTGAGCCACAGCAGTCAGGCATCACTAGTTTTCTAGACAAAAAGTCAACAAATAGTGATCCTGAACAACACTCTAGGTCAGATGGAATGAATTGACATTTTCAGAACATTTCTGCAGAATATACATTTCTTTAAAGTGCACATGGGACATTTTCTTTTTTAAAATATATTTTACTGATTTTTCACAGAGAGGAAGGGAGAGAGATAGAAAGTCAGAAACATCGATGAGAGAGAGACATTGATCAGCTGCCTCCTACACACCCCACAATGGAGATGTGCCTGCAAGCAAGGTACATGCCCCCGATTGGAATCAAACCTGGGACCCTTCAGTCCACAGGCCGACGCTCTATCCAGTGAGCCAAACCGGTCTCAGCAAGGGACATTTTCAAAGATAGACCACATGTTAGGACACAAACTAAGTCTCTAAAAGTTCAAGAAGTTGGAATCATATAAAGCATCTTCTCAGACCACAATGGAATGAAATTAGAAATCAACTATAATACATTCAAACACATGGAGGTTAAATAGCATGTTATTAAACAACAAATGGGTTAACAAGATAAATAAAAAATTTCCTGGAAAAAAATGTCAATTAACATACAACAACTCAAAATCTATGGGACACAGCGAAAGCAGTTCTGAGAAGGAAGTTCATAGCATTACAGGCCTACCTCAAAAAACAAGATAAACACACAGCTGGCATGGCTCAGTAATTGAGCATTGACCTATGAACCAGGAGTTCACAGTTTGATTCCCAGCCAGGAAATCAATCCCCCTGGGTGGCAGGCTCAATCCCCAATGTGGGATGTGCAGGAGGCAGCTGTTCAATGATTCTCTTTCATCATTGACGTTTCTCTTTCTCTCTCCCTCTCTAACATCATGAAGAAACAGATGCCAAAACCGGTTTGGCTCAGTGGATAGAGCATCCGCTTGTGGACTGAAAGGTCTCAGGTTCAATTCTGGTCGAGGGTATGTACCTTGGTTGTGGGCACATCTCCAGTAGGGGGCATGCAGGAGGGGGCATGCTGATCGACATTTCTCATCAATGTTTCTAGCTCTCTATCCTTCTCCCTTCCTCTCTGTGGAAAATCAATAATGTGTGTGTGTGTGTGTTTATATATATAAAGAGAGAGGACCCAAGTAAACAAAGTCAGAAACAGAAGAGGTGAAGTAATAAGTGACACCACAGAAATACAAATGACCATAAAAAATACTATAAATGACTATATTCCAACAAACTGGACAAAATGGATATAGTCTTAGAAAAATACAATCCTTTTAAACTCAATCAGGAAGAATCAGAAAGCCTGAATAGGGGCCGATAACTACTGATAAAATTGATCAGTAATAACAAAAAAAACCTCACAGCAAACAAAAGCCCTGGTTTGGATGGCTTCCCATGGGAGTTTTACCAAACATGCAAAGAACTAACACCTATCCTCCTCAAACTATTTTTAAAAATTCAAGAGGAAAGAACACTTTCAAGCTCTTTCTATGAGGCCAGCATTATTCTAATTCCAAAACCAGATAAAGACACTACAAAGAAAATTACAGGCCAATATCCTTGATGAACATAGATGTTAAAATCCTCAATAAAATTTTAGCAAATTGGATCCAGCAATATATTAATAAGGTTATACACCATGACCAAATGGGATTTATTCCAGGGATGCAAGGCTGGTACAATATTCCCAAATCAATAAATGTGATACATCACATAAACGAATTAAAAGCCAAAAGTCTCAGGATCATAACAGATGCAGAAAAAACATTTGACAAAATCCAACACCCATTTTTGATAGAAACTCTCAGCACAGTGGGAATAGAGGGAGCATATCTCAACATAATAAAGGCCATTTATGACATACAGCTAACATCACATTCAATGGGGAAAAACTAAAACCATTTCCCATAAGATCAGGAACAAGACAGGGATGTACACTTTCACCACTTTTATTCAACATAGCACTGGAAGTCCTAGCCACAGCAATCAGACAAGAAGAAGAAATAAAAGGCATTCAAAAGGAGGAAGTAAAACTCCACTAAAAAGTACTAGATGTAATCAATGAATTTGGCAATGTAGCTGAATACATAATCAACACCCAAAAACGGATAGCATTTTTATACATCAATAATGAAAGCTCAGAAAGAGAAACTAAACAAGCAATCCCATCTACTATTGCAACAAAAAATTTAAGATACTTAGGAATAAATTTAATTGAGGAGGTAAAAGACCTTTACTAGGAAAACTGCCGGGTGTTGAAAAAAGAGAAAGAGAAAGATATAAACAAGTGGAAGGATATCATGTGTTCATGGATTGATAGAATCAATCTCATTAAAATGTCCATTTTACCCCAAGCAATCTATAAATTCAATGTAATTCCTAGTAAAATACCAATGACATATTTCACAGATCTAGAATGAACACTACAAAAATTTATATGGGACCTAAAAGACCCCTAATAGCCACAGTAATCTTGAGAAAGAAGAACAAAGTTGGAGGAATCAGAATACCAGATACAAAGTTTTACTACAAAGCCACTGTACTCAAAATAACCTGGTACTGGCATAAGAACAGGCATATAGATCAATGGAATAGAATAGAGAACTCAAAAATTGATCTAAGGTTAATATTTGACCAAATAGTCAAGAGCATCCAATGGACTCAAGACAGTCTCTTCAGCCCTAGAGGGTTTGACTTAGTGAATAAAGTGTTGGCCTGCAAACTGAGGGGTATCAGGTTCAATTCCAGTCAAGGGCGCATGCCCTGGATGTGGGCTCTCTCCCCAGTTGGAGGACTGCAGCCGATCAGTGATTCTCTCTCATTATTGATGTTTTTATTTCTATCTCCCTCTCCATTCCTCTCTGACAGCAATAAAAATATGTTTTTTAGAAAGACAGTCTCGCCCTAGCTGGTTTGGCTCAATGGATAGACCATCAGCCCTACAGACTGAAGGGTCCCAGGTTTAATTCCAGTTAAGAGCACATGGCTGGGTTGTGGGTTCAATTCCCAGTAGGGGGCGTACAGGAGGCAGCCAATCAATGATTCTCTCATCATTGATGTTTCTCTCACTCTCCCTTCCTCTCTAAAATCAATAAAAATATATTTTAAAAAAGACAGTTTCTTCAATAAATGGTGTTGAGAAAATTAGGTACATGCAAAAAAGAAAGAAAAAGAAACTAGATCACCAATTTACACCATACACAAGAATAAACTAAAAATGGATAAAAGATTTAAATATAAGTTGTGAAACCATAAAAACCTTAGAAGAAAAATAGCAAAATCTTAGACATCTCTTATAGCAATATGTTTACATTCTATGTTTCATCTCATAGAATGAAGGAAACTAAGGAGAAAATAAACAAATGGACTACATAAAAATAAAAAGCTTCTGCACAGCAAAAGAACCATCAACAAAATGAAAAGGGAGCCCACTCTGTGGGAGAACATATCCAACGACGGGTTAATTTCCAAAATATATAAGGAATTCATGCAACTTAACACAAGGAAGACAATCTATTTTAAAAATAGGCAAAGTACCTAAATAGATACTTCTCCAAAGTGGCCAAGAGACATGAAAAAATGCTCAAAGGCACCAGTCATCTGAGAGATGCAGATTAATATGGCAATGAGGTACCATGTCACACCTGTCGGAATAGTTACCATCAACAAACCAACAAACGACAAATGTTGGTGAGCATGTGAAGAATGCTAGTGGGAAGGCAGACTGATGCAGCCACTGTGGAAAACAGTATGGCGTTTCCTCAAAAAATTAAAAATGGAACTGCCATTTGACCCAGTGATCCCACTTCTAGGAATATGTCCTAAGAAACATGAATCACCAATCAGAACTCAATATATGCACCCCTCTGTTCATAGCACAATTTACAATAACTAAGATTTGGAAACAGCCTAAGTGCCCATTAGCAGTTGAGTGTATAAAAAAGCTGTGGTACATTTACACAATGGAATATTACGCAGCTGTAAAAAAGAAAGAACTCTTATTATTTGCTACAGCATGGATAGACCTGGAAAGTATTATGCTAAGTGAAATAAACTTGGAGAAAGATAAGTGTCACATGATCTCATATGTGAAATCTAATGAACAAAATAGATACAGAGACACAGAAACATGGAACAGTCTGATGAATTTCAGAGGGAAGGTGTGTGTGTGGGGGGGATGGTTAGTGATTAACTGGGGAATGAATATACATATATGCATAGCCCATGGACACAGACAATAGAGTGGTGAAGACTTGGGAAGGATGGGGGTAGGATGGAGGGTGTCAATGGGAAAACAAACGGGACATCTGTAATACTTTCAACAATTAAGATAAATTTAAAAAATATGCAAATAACTAAAAATCACAAATGAAGGCTGGCACATTACTGTTGACTTCACAGGAATTAAAGCGAGTATAAGAGAACACTATGAATAACTGTATGGCAATGTGAGAATTTGGATGAAATAAATTTCTAAAAACACAGATTTTCAAAATGAACTCAAAAATAGAAACTCTTAACAAAACTATGGTAAGAAAACTGGGTCAATAATCAAAAAGCCTCCAACATCCTGGCCAGGTTGCTTAGTTGGTTGACGTGTCATCCCATACACCAGAAGGTTACAGGTTTGGTTCCCTATCGGGACACCTAACAAAGGCAACTGATTAAGTCCCTCCCTTCCTCTCAAAATGAATAAAAACATATAATCTAGTGAGGATTTAAAAAACAAAACACCTCCCAACAAAGAAAAGTCCAGGACTGGATGGCTTTATTAGCCAATTCTACCAAACATTTAAAGAGGCATCAAGATCAATCCTATTCCAACTCTTTCAAAAGAAGAGGAAGAAGAAGCAAAGGAGGAGTAAGAGGTGGTGGCTCAACCACTAGGACGGAGCCGCCACCTCCCGATGATTTTTAAAATGAGTTTTCTCAGCCTGGGCAAGTGTGCCCAGTGGCTGAGCTTTGGCCTGTGCACCAAGAGGTTGCCTGTGGATTCCTGGTCACAAATCTGGGCTGTGGGCTTGATCCCTGGTAGAGGAGGCGGCTGATGTTTTGCTGTTACACTGATGTTTCTCTCTCCCCCCAAATCAATAAAAACTCTTTAAAAAGTATTAGTTCTCTAATACCTTTACAAAGTAGATGCTTTCCTGAGTCTCCATGTCTTTCCTACGCAGTGGTGCTGACCACAGGCCTTGTGTGTCACAGGATTTCGAAGACTGTGAAGCCATCACGTTGCCTGGCATGAAGGCCTGGGACTCGGTGGATAGCAGTGTCATCTTCCTCAGATGCCCAGATACAGTCATGCTCTGTTTAAAACCTTTGTCGGCTTCCTAGTCACACAGAGTAAAGTTCACATTGCCTGCCAAGCCACCTGAACCCAGCTGACCTTTCCCGCAGCCTCTCCCCGCTCCCTGCCCACCATGGCCATCCTGCTCCAGCCCGCAAACTGGCTGCTGCCCAGCACAGTGCCTTGCTTTTGCACATGTTGGCCCTTTGTTGCACATGCCTTCATCTCGCGTGAAGACCCATGGGCCGGGGGCCTCAGCTTCTCTCACTGCACTTGTCATGGTGCATTGTGATTTATGTGTGACTGTTGTGATTACTTTTTAACCATTTGTATGCCATAAGCATCTACAGATGCATGCGCTGGACCTTTTTTAATTAAATTCAAAATATCGTGGCAGGTAATTGGTGAATTTAGTGATTTAGCACAACTCTGGCCATTCCCCTGCAGGTGTTCACTCAGCCACCATGTGATCACACACTTCTTCACAATCACAATTCAGTGCTGCAAAGTAGGTTTCCTGCACTGAACAGGTGGGAAGAAGGATGGTCACTTGTTCTAGATCACAGAACTCGACAGCTAAGCTGAGACATGGTCTAATTCCAATGTTCATGCCCTCTATTAGAGCAAGTGAGCAGCCTTTTGAAAATGTTTTCATTTTAGCAAGCGGCTTTTGTGGGGTGTCTATCCTTCCTTCCTTTTCTGAATCCCTTACTCTATCTCCTTTCCATGGTCCCCCTGCCTCAGAGCTCTCCAGCATTCCCTCCTACCTTCAATGGCTACCTCCTCAGCTGTCACCTCTCCCATTTCATGCCATCTGTCACCCCAGCCCGTGCCTGTGAGGCTTTGTCCTAGGTTTAGCACATTACTGCTATTCAGCATGAAGAACCCGAAGCCTCCTGGCTGCATCCTCAGAGGCTGAGATGTTAGCTGGGTGTCACATGACCAAGGAGATAAACCTTTCACACCCCAAATGTGTCTGAAACCAGAAAGCAAACAAGTCCATGGCTGAAGCACCAGGCTCTCTTGGGCATGGCACCCGGGCTCAGGAGCAGGTGGGAGCCCATGGGACTTGGGTATGAGCACAGTTCTGCCAACTCCATCTGGTGCAGAGTCAGAGCTGTGCCCAGCATGAGCAGGCCTAGCCAGTGTAATGCATGTGGCGCCATTTCCAGCGCTAGTTCCAGCAACATCACAGCTGCACTGGTGTTTACTGGGCTAAGTTTCTTGTCACCCATGCTCAAAGTTTTGGGGCCTCTGTAGATTTCTCTCTTGCCACAAGTATTGCTGGCTTCTGGGAGACTGGCTGCAGCAAGGTAACCCCAGCTTGAGGGGCTGCCTGTAGAATGGCCCATTTTGATCTGACATGAGCAAATGGAGAGTTTCTGGAACCCCAGTTCCCAAGCAGAAGTGGCCCTGTGGTGGTTTCCTGATAGCACTTGCATTGGCAGCATTCTTAAGCTCACAGCCTCATTACGCATCTAAATCTGCCAAAAAAAAAGAAGCCTTTTGGCTCAGTGGATAGAGCATTGGTCTGTGGACTGAAGGTCCCAGGTTCGATTCTGGTCAAGGGCACATACCCAGGTTGTGGGCTCAATCCCCAGTAGGGGGCATGCAAGAGGCAGCCAATCAATGATTCTTACTCATTATTGATATTTCTAGCTCTCCCTCTCTCTTCCTCTCTGAAATCAATAAAAATATCCTATCTAATAAAAGAGAAACATGCAAACTGACTGCACCTCCACTATGCCCACCAGCCAATCAGGAACAAGTATGTAAATTAACCTAACCAAGATGGCAGCAGCCACAGAGCTGGAGTGAGCAGGAGGCTTGGGTTGCCCCTGGTGAGGGAGGAATCCAAGCTTCCTGCCTGCACTGGCTGGCACTGGCCTCTGCTCAAGGCTACAAAGTTCCAATTATAGAAGATAAATAAATCCCAGATAACTGCTTCCAGCTGGCCCTAGCCTTTGCTCAAGGAGGCGCTGGGATTAAAAAAAAAAAAAAAAAAAAAAAAAAAAAAAGCAGAAAAGGAGGGGCTGGGAGCTTGGGTTGCCAAGGGCCATGGCCAGCCTGCAAACAGCCATCAACCTCTCACCCAGACTGGCTAGGCACCCCAGCAGGGACCCCCACCCTGAAGGGGGTGTGGCCAGCCTGAAAAGGGGCCTCAGCCCCTCACCCAAGCTGGCCAGGCACCCCAGCAGGACCCCCACACTGATCTGGGACCCTTCGGGGCAAACCAACTGGCCCCCACCCCTGCACCAGGCCTCTATACTAATAAAAGGGTAATATGCTAATTAGATTGGGAAATCTTCCAGGAGACTTTCCAGACATTCCTCTGGACAAAGCCATGGTGACGGGGCCAAAGTGGAGGTGGTTAGAAGCCAAGAGGGGAGGGCAGTTGTGGGTGATCAGGCTGATGGGGGTGGGAGTGGGGCTGTTGGGGGTAAATAGACCAGCAGGGGATCCAGTTAGGGGTGAGCAGGCCATCAGTGGAGATTAGTTGGAGGTGATCAGGACGGGGGGAGGGGGGGCCCTATTGGGGACAGCGTGGAGTGAGCAGGCCAGCAGAGGGGGGCAATTGGGGGTGAGCAGGCCAGTGGGGAGGGAAGGTGGAAGCAAGCTGGCCAGTGGTGGTGGGCAATTGAGGATGAACAGGCTGGCTTGGGAGGTAGTTGGGTTGATCAGGCTGGTGTGGGGGGCGCATTTGGGGGCAAGCAGATTGTTGGCAGGGGGAAGTTGGGTGTGAGCAGGCTGGCAGGCAAAGTGGTTAGGGGCAATCACGCAGGTGAGCAGTTAGGAGCCAGCAGTCCCAGATTGCAAGAGAATGTCTGACTCCTGATTTAGGCCCGATCCCTGTAAACTGGCAGTAGGACATTCTTCGAGGGATCCCAGATTAGAGAGGGTGCAGGCTGAGCTGAGGAACATCCTTCCCTACCCGCCCCCTTGCATAAATTTTGTGCACCGGGCCACTAGTGTGTGTGTGTGTGTGTGTGTGTGTGTGTGTATAGAAGGCTTTGACAGCAGAAGTGGGGTAAGTATCACAGGATGCCTACAGACAAAGGCCTGGGAGTCAGAACGTTATGGGGAAAGTACCCTGACCCCTGATAGGGGTGTGCCCCATGGTGGCATGATGTCCCCAGGCTATTATTGTTCAGTAACCAGCTTTCTGCCCATTTTTGGTGCCTACACAGACAGCCAGTGCACTCACCAGGTAACCTGGTTGACATTTATCATCAAATAAGCCAACTGTCCCCTCTCAGGAGTCAGGCTCCTGTGAGTGTTGTCCGATAGCAACCCTCTGGGCACACTGAGCACCTTGGCCTGTGGGTGTACAGCCTGGCTGTGCTGTGGAGCAGTAGCCAGCCTGCCTCAGTGGAGAGCGTGTCTACCTGATTGACATGTTGTTTTCTTGCTTCTACTGTCCCCCAAGTCCACTCACTGAACCTGTATCGCCTCACAGTTGGATGTTGCAAGCTCCGGGCTGCTCCTCCCCAGCCTCTCCTGCTGCCTCCTCTTCAAACATAGCTGATTCTACATGGCTGCGGGCCAGATATCCGCATATCAGTCTCAATCAGGGCACATATAAGGATCAACCAGTGAGTGCATAAATAAGTGAAACAAAAAATTGATGTTTCTCCTTCTAAAATCAATAAATCAATAAAATTTAGCCCTAGCTGCTTTGGCTGAGTGGGTAGAGCGTCAGCCTGTAGACCAAAGGGCCCCAGGTTTGATTCTGGTCAAGGGCACAAACCTTGGTTGCAGGCTCCTCGCTGGCCGGGTTTTGATGCATGCAGGAGGCAATCGATGTGTTTCTCTCACATCAATGTTTTTGTCTTTTACTCTTTCTTCCACTCTCTAAAATCAAGTGGAAAATATCCTCAGGTGAGGATTAAAAAAATAAATATATTTTTATTTTAATATATTTTATTGACTTTTTACAGAGAGGAAAGGAGAGTGATAGAAAAATGAGAAACATTGATCAACTGCCTCTTGCACATTTCCTACTAGGTATGTGCCCGCAACCAAGGTACATGCCCTTGACTGGAATTGAACCTGGGACCTTTGAGTCCACAGGCCAATGCTCTATCCACTGAGCCAAACTTGTTAGGGCAATAAATATATTTGTAAAAAGGTGTCACTTATATGGAGCCAGACTCTTGAGGTCTCTGTAATTTGGCCTCCTTGCACTTCTTTCCTCATTACAGCTCAAATGCTCACTTGTCCTTGAGCCTCGGGGACCCAGTGCACTTACTGTTGTTGTTCCACCGATAGCCCCTGGCCTGTCCTCTGCCTGGAGGTCCTACTGCCGCACGTTTGTAAACACTGCCCCAGCCTCCATAGCCCCCACACGTCCACCTCCTGATTCCACACAGGGGGCCACTTCTCGCATGCTCCCCAGTTACCTGGGATGTGGTTCATCCCTGTCCTGCAGCATGGGCACTGCCAATCTGCCCTGGGATCTCTGATCCAGCCCTCACCTGGACTCCCTGGACAGCACACCTTCCACGGGGGACAGAGACGAGCTCTGAGGCAACTCCCCAAAACCCAGCAGAGACTGATGCGAAAGGACTCAGGAAACTTCTAGAAAGAAGAGACCGACACCAAGCATGGATGTGCAGGAAATACTGGTTTTTATTGATTGGCACAAGATTACAACCTACGATTCCAATGCCCTTCCCTCCCCACAGCTCAAATGGAGAAGAAAACTGATTAACATAGAAAAGGAACAGTACACTCACACGTTTAAGCATCAGAAAGGAATGGGGTGTGCGGGGTAGAGTTTCAGGGGCACCACCAAAGCTGTCTGGATCTTGGAGAGGGTTTGTGTGCCCTCTTGCTGGCACCACATAAGCAGACGCTTGAAGAGAGAAAGGGAATGGTTACATGTGGCTGGCCTGCTGTTAAAGGGGGGCGTGGGTCTCACCTCTGCTGTGCACCTCTCGAATCCAAACCTGGGACTGGTCCCTGTTCCCTTCTTTTCCACCTTCTCCCTAATCTAACTGCACTGTGGAGAGAGAGGTATGAAGTGCCCCAGGAACTCTGCTTGAGAAAGGGAAACAGGAAAGCTCCGCTCCCTTCGTGTCTGGACTGCAGCCCCCTCCCCATGGCTGCCGTGGGCACTGTCTTCCGCAGGGCGCTGTGAAGACAGGGAAGAGGCCAGATGGGCAGAGAGGAAAACCTGTTTCCATGCAACACCAAGCAAGGTTGTCTGGAAACAAAAGAAACAGAAAACAAGGCCATATACCCATGGGCTGGAACGTCAGTCCTGGAGTGCATCTGGATTGGGGTGCAGACTTGACTCACAATGCAGCACCAGGTCCCAGAGGTTAAAGGACCTCCTCCTGTATGAGTGCTGCTCCTTGGATTCCCAGCTCTGCTGATCTCATTTGGTGGTATTTCTGCCAATCTAACACGGAGTTCTCAGCCCACTCATCAGTCCACTTCCTGCCCTCTGTACGAATCCGGAGCACATTGCCGAACTGGTACACATGCCCACTTGGTAGAAGGGTCCGAGCCACGGTGACCTGATGATGGGAAGGTCGAAATGTGGGCTTTTCTGAGAGAGCCTGATGCACAGGGACAGCAGCAGATTTCTGGTGGAGCCTGGATGATCCCAGGAGCAGGCCCATGGTTCTGTTCTACAGACTGGACCGGATTTGGCCAATTGAGCCTCTGTTACATGGATGAGCACCATGGGGAAGTGACCAAGACTTCTGTCCTTTGGAAAAAGTTAAACTCAGTACATCCTGGGTACTTGGCCTCCATCCAAAGGTTCCTGGAAATACCTGTTGAACTTGACCTCAGGGAGATGATACACTTGCCACAGGATTTGGAAGCATGCGATGCTCATCTGTTTTAGAACTGGAATGGTCCCAGGTATTTCAACCTTTCTGTTACTGAGGACAGATGATGGAGTGGAGGTGACCCTACTCAGGAATCACCTTAAATAAACCTTATGCTGTTTGGAGACCACACCCTACAGCTAAGCAAACAGGATGAGGGGTTGCCTACTCCTCAGAGCTCACCCCTACCACGTTCACTGGACGGGACAAAAGATAAAAGTCCTGAAATAAAGGCTGGGCAAGTATGAAGATGCGACTAAGCTCTCTGAGGAGTAACACACTGGAGTAGGCCCCAGACACTTGCTTTACTTTTGTAACAGTTCCCAAGTATCCTCAAATGCTCTGAACATCCTTACACAAGTGGCAAACTGGTAGCTCTCTTTCTTTACTTAGATGTACTGACTGACATTTTACTTATTTTAACCACCAACCTTTTGATTATAAACCAGTTTGAAAGTTTTCAGACCATGAAACAAACACAGAACTGACATGTACAACACTGCACCATATACTGCATTTCTTTTACAACAGAGTTACTACAATTGCTTAACTGCTAAATGCAATACCATGCCCCTGGCCCTGGACTCACTCATGCAGCTGTGCCCTGAGCAGCGTGCACACGTCTACTCACGAGTGGAAGCGAAAGGGTGAAGTTCTCAGGATAAACAAGACATGAAGCAAATTCGAATTTGGAGGGCACCCCCGGTTCTGAGTGTGTGGAAAGGTGAAGGGCAGGCTGCACTGGGGCCTGGACACCAGCCATGTCCTTGGGGTCCTCCCTGTTCTCCTAAGGAGCAGAAGTCCCCGGAGCCCTCCTTTCACTGCAGCTGAAAGCCGCCATGGCCTCCCTGCCCCTCTGCCCAGTGGGAAAGGGAGTAGGGACTCTGTGGAGCAGACCCGTCCAGGCTCCGTGTCTCCATAATGAGTCTCGACCTTCCCAGCATCAGTCACATCTGTTACGAAGCTGGAATCAAGTAACCAAACTAGATGTCTTCTTGGGTCATGTGCTAGTGAGCCTGAAAAGCCTTTTTCAACAGGACACAAAAGAGGTGCCTGGGTCTGCAGCGTGTGCTCGGTGAGCAGGTTTGCATCAGCATTAGCAAAGTGGGGTTTCGAGGAAGCGCATGGTACATACTTTCCTGCAGCTGCGCTCACCTGCAGGACTGCAGAGGGGAGGCCAGCCTCAGGCCAGCATTGGGATTGGATCGAGGCATCTTGTGTTTTCCTAAGGAATTACTAAGATTTTGACCTAAATGGGACCTCAAGCCCAGAGGAGTGGTTTCACTAGACTGTCAAGATGTTCCCTTTACAGGTATACCCACAGATAACGACCACAGATGGTAAGCCATTTAGTGTGTAACTGTTCCAGAACCAGTATTTATGCTCTTCAACTCAATGATTAACAAAACCTTCACTCTGAACTGGCTGCCAAGAAGCTGATGAACCTGGGCAACGACAACACTGCAGTTACTATACCTTTTAAAGCCCATCCCAGGGTTCTAAACGCCTCAGTTGTGTTCTGGTGGCCCCTTTGGGGGTGAAGAATGGAATGTAAACTGAAGGAAGCCTAGGTCAATTAAACAACTGATTGCTAAAGTAACAGACAGCAACCTCATTTCCTCTCCAGCAGTCCCTCATGGCACGCTGGGTTCTGAGTGTACCTGCGAGCTCCTTGCCTGGCAGTCTCACTCTCTGAGACAAGCTCAAGCTCACAGATCACCACTGTGAACGATGGTGAGGCCTCAGAGAGGCAGACATGCCTTATTTAGAAAATTTCAGTGTGGATGCACCAAACCAGTGACACTCGCCTTAGCGCAAGGAGCCCGTCCAAACCAACCCCAGTGGGGTTTTGCTTCTCTTTATTAATTTTTAAGGGGACTTGGAGGACAGATTATTTGATTAACCTGAAGGTGAGAGGTATCATTTTCTCAGGTGTCCTGATTAGGCTTCTCCCATCCCCGAAAGGTTATCAGCTCGGGTGAGAACGTGGTGAGAAAGCACCACTGCCCTTGGGGCAGGAGTGAAGGAGTCTGCCTAGTCCCTGGGTCCCAAGGCTCAGTGATCGAGTCAACCCCACGCCGGGCAGCGGCCTTCTTTTCAGGCTGCAGTCAGTGCTTCGTTTACCATCCACCTGATAGCCTTAATGTCTGTTTTAGTGGCATCTCAAGTGTCACGGCGCACAGCTTTCTGGGCCGAGGGAGGCTGGCTTTGGGCTGCCGTGCCCTCTGCTTCAGCTGCCAACACAGAGTGGCACAGCCCGGAACCTCTGCAGCAGGGAAAGAGGTGCCACCCAGCAGGAAGTGACTAGACCAGGTAGCGTGAACTCACACCCTCAGTTTCGATTTCCTTATCTTCAAGAGGGAGAACCAGAAAAGTGTTCACACTATTCACTACTATTAAGTGATGTCCTCGCTCTGGAACTGCCGACTTCACTGTCTTGATGTCTCCAGTTTCTTGTAAATGTGGATTATGTTCTGAAATGCAGAGGGGACCAGGATGAAGCTATCTCATCAATTATAGCTAACCCTTATTTCTCTGTGATGATTCTCCAGGTATTTCTTCTAATTCTGAACCTCTACTCTCTAATACAACAGGCTTACACAGCACTTCAGGATATTAAAAATTACAGTTGTGGCAAAAATCACATTATGATGAAATCCTTTCTGTAAACTAAAAAAAACCATGGCTCAGGCTAAGCTGCTTAAAACGAGATCAGTGGGGAGGCCGACGGCTGTGCTAGCAACTCTAACACCAGATGGGAATGGGAGAGAGGCAAGCCCGGCACGTGCAATGCATGCGAGCCCCACAATAGACGGCCAGTCCTCAGGCAGAGGCCAGGCCGCATGACCACTGTCTGTGGAGAAGAGGAAGGGGAGGAGAGTGAGGAGGACAGTCCTTCCTGGAACTTTTTCTTCTAAGTAAGTCTCAGAGTGCTCACATGGGCTGACCCCTAACAGCACAACAGAAAGCATTTTTTTTTTGCCATGAAGGATCTTGATTATGTAGCAACATATTTACAGAACTGCTGCACACATTCTCAGAGCACAGTGACCTCCTTTCCCCAGAGGCTGGGAAGTCAGGCCTACTCGCCGCACGCTCCACAGCACGACCCACGGTCTGAGCCACGGCCCAGGCACCACACGAAATGCGAGGGGGCAGCAACCCACCCTCCCTTCAGAGGGCTCAGCTCAGACTCAGCAGTGACGGAGCCCTCTCCATGCAGGGCAGCCGGGCAGCAGACACTTGTAAAAACAAGTCATTTCATTAATGTGTCTGTCCTGTGTGTCTGCTATGAAAAAGCTCAATACTCCTGTCTCATTTGCTGCCCTGCTCTGGAAGGCCACAATCTAATACATACTTCTCACATACTCTCTCTCAAAAATCAACAAAAACAGTAAAAGAAATCTAACATATCTGACTCCAATAGTGCGCGCGATCGGGCGCTCTCTCTCTCTCTCTCTCTCTCTCTCTCTCTCTCTCTCTCTCTCACACATACACACACACACAACACACACACAGAAAAAGTCCTGGTCCATGAAGATGGCACAGCCTCACTTGTGTTTCCCCCAATGGCTGCAATCTACAAACTAAAAACAAATGTGAATTTAAACGCACTGCTATCCTTCTCCATCCTGAGGGTGTGGTCTCGGTTGGACACTCAGGCAATGCCAGAATCCAGAACATGCAGATTTTCTATGGGGGGGGTTCTCTGCCCTGGACACACACACCTGTTTCTGTGGAGCAGAGCTAATGGCAAACTGATAACAATAAAGAATGTTGCAAGTAGGGCACTTTTTGTGGTTTCTTTTGTTTCTCCCTCACTTTCTCTGGGAGACATCACAAAAGGGCTGTGAGTGAAGTCTAGGCAACCGCAGTGCTGGGGGTAAACACTAGTCCCTGCTCACCAGAACCCCGGTGCCACCGAGACCACCGCGGACAAAGCATCCTGCTGCCAGCCATGCCAATAGCGGCACGCCCTCTCATTAACTGCTCATGTCACTGCACAATATTCCTTGGCACAGTCCACTTTCCTGACCCAAAGACACCACCAACCATCCATGCTGGCCTTCACAGGGCAGTGCTATTCTCTGCCCAGAAGACTCCTCGGAACACAGACCCATATTACTGTAGATGCGGTTCCCTCCCCAGGCACTGGGTGTTCTGCAAAAGCCCCTGCAGTCCACCTCTCAGAGGAAGAAGGTGCTTTTGGGGTTCCACATAATGCTTAGCTGAGCTTATTTCCTGTCCCTGCAGCTATCTCTGCGGGACCTTCAACGCACCAAGTCAGGCAGCAGGCAGCAGTGTGTCTGTCTTCAGATAGGAGGTGACCAGTAAGTGACATTAGACGCAATCCATGCTGCTGTCTCTATCCGCTGGGACCCTTCCTTGGGGATAGAATTCCTTTCCCAGAGGGAATGGTAGGAAGGAAACTGCCAGTACTGCCGGCGGGTCCGTGTTTAAGACTCAGAGAAAAGATGTGAACCAAGATATAGCAAAATTTAAATTCACCAACTGATTACCCCCCAGTGCTGAAAACTACATGACACAGGCCACAGGCCAAACAGATACATTAGATTCTTCTAGTGGGAGGGAAGAGCAAAAGCTTTGCAAAGTTTGAGTATTTATTAGAATTTTTAAATAAAGAGGACTACGATTCTAATTTCACATCTTGGCTGTGTTTTGACAAAGGAGATCCACTGAGGCTATAGCAACAAGCTCCTTTCCCAAGCCAGGGCTGATCAGCACCTCCCTGCCCCACTCCAGATTTTAAGACCCTGACTTCCCAACGAGACAACACAATTGGCAAGTGCAGCAGCAAGAGACCTGTGTCAAAATTTAACAGGACAGCGTGCAGGGAGCCAATGCACTGTGTATCTGTTCCAGCAAGTGTTACACATTCTGCCACATTTCGGCTTTTACTCCCCGAGGAGACACGCTCAGTATTTCCGAGCATGCTTATGGTGCACTTGCAAGTGCTGTAACCTTACAAAGACAATCAAACACCTGAATGTTCCCCTGAGTATGTTTTTCAGGACATAGCATGGTTCCTGGGCAGGGAAGTGCTGCACAGCTGAGGATGGCTGGCCGCATGAACGCACAGGACAGGCTGCTGTAGGTGAGAAGCAGCATTACGGAAAAAACTCCAAACCAGCAGGACAGGATGCTTGTTTTTAGAAAGTAATCCCAAGAACCCAGTTCAAATCCCTATGTCAACACGTAGGGAGGAATTCCATTTCTATCACTGCCTGTTGGATCTGAGTGGAGGCCATTTGCTCCTGGCTTGGATGAACAAGGAACGAGGTTTCTTCCTGGTTCCTCCTGGGCCTGAAATAGCTGCGAGGAGAAAGGCCATGCACTTGGTGCTGTGACGTGGCTGTGCTCCCCGGCCCCACTCACTGGAGTAGTGACTGGGGAAGAGGAGAGGCAGGGAGCTGGTCTAGTCACTAACATCAAAAGAAAACACAAATTGTGAGACTCTGTTTCAGAACACCCCAAATTAAAAACAAAACAAGACCTTGAAAAATTTAAAGTTAAATTCCTCTTCTAAAAGCCACTTATTTACATATTATGTGCCCAGGATATAATGTGTATATAAATGTAGTGAAAGGGACCAACCACTGGGCAGAAGAGCATATTACAGAACACATTCTTGAAAGATTTCATCTCGTATTGGTATCTTTTAATTTAAAAAAAAAATTAAAAATCGAATAAGAGAGCCTGGCCAGGTCCAAGATGTGACAGACAAACTTTTCCTATAGAATTCGAGGCAGAGGATGGCTGTTTGCCTCTGAGAATGTAGGATGTGAATGGGAAGGGGCAGATCATGCACAAAAGGACTTACAAATTATCCCTCCCCCCAACTGAGAAGAAAAGCCCCACCACGTAATACCAAACAGCAACATTATCACTGAGCCCTTTCTCTGCTGCCATGCCTGAGAGAGGAGGCCTGTGAGGAGAGGGAGGAGAGCAAGGGTGAGAGGGAAGGTCTGCACTTCACTCTGGTTTCCAATTTCCACCCTCTTCCAGGTCTTCAGTCATCTGATGCCCGTGAAGCTCTGCGAAGAAACCGAGTATGTGGTGGCCACGACCGGGGTGCCGTTGTTGGCGGAGTAGCCTTGCCTCAACGTCTCAAAATATGACGCCTGCACAGGCTTGTGGTACTGCAGCACTTTGATGGCCTCTTCTACCTTAAACCACTCCCGCTTTCGTCCT
>PVJN01013378.1:0-48916 GCA_004026805.1 Lasiurus borealis | reverse complement strand
ACAGGAACTGCACCCTGGTGGACAGTGCGCTCCCACAGGGAGAGCACTGCTCAGCCAGAATTGGGGTTCACCGCTGGTGAGTGCAGTAGAGGTGGTGGGAGCCTCTCCTGCCTCCGCGTCAGCGCTAAGGATGTCCAACTACTGGCTTAGGTCCACTCCCCCCTAATTTTGTGCACCGGGCCTCTAGTATATCATAGACATTTTCTATGTCAGTACATAGCCATAAACATCATCTTAATGACTAAAAAATAATTTACTGTGAACATTGATATAGTGTATTAAATGTTGTATTTCATTAATATGTTTCTGGATGTTCATTCAATAAGTCTTCACTCAGTTCTTGCTATGGGCCATGTACTGTTCTAGGAACATAGAACTATGACTCTGGTCATGAAAGACAAGAAAAGGCTGGGAGACTTTCATTGGAGGAGACCCGCTAAGTAGATTTGACAACTAAATGCATGTCTTGGTCTTAGTCACTGCGCTGATGGAAAACTGTTGGGTTCAAACACCAACTGCACTTGCATCACAGCATTCTGCTGATATTAGTGTCCTGGTCGTGTTCACGGTGTTATGTTTATGTTTATGTTGCCATTAGGGGAACCTGGGTAAAGAGTATAGGGGAGCCGAAACCGGTTTGGCTCAGTGGATAGAGCGTCGGCCTGCGCACTGAAAGATCCCAGGTTCGATTCCGGTCAAGGGCACGTACATTGGTTGCGGGCACATCCCCAGTAGGGGCGTGCAGGAGGCGGCTGATCGATGTCTCTCTCTCATCAATGTTTCTGACTTTCTATCCCTCTCCCTTCCTCTCTGTGAAAAATCAATAAAATATATTATAAAATATATTATAAAAAAAAAAAAGAGTATAGGGGATTTCTCCACACTACTGTTGCAAGTTTCCTGAAGGCCTAACATTATTTCACATAAAAAGGGTGAATCAGATTCCCCAGTAGAAATGTGCTTTGTTTCCTTAAACCACTGGTAGATTTTACTATCAGCGAAATAATACCTCTTTGCCTTATGCCTGAGGGAAGACCTTATGATAATGAGACTCCTCATTCCTCCTTACTGTCTTCACACACATTCGATGGCCACATTTGCATTCATAAAAATATTTTTAAAAACCGTGGTATTGCCAAAACCGGTGTGGCTCAGTGGATAGAGTATTGGCCTGTGGACTGAAAGGTCCCAGGTTCGATTCTGGTCAAGGGCATGTGTCTTGGTGGCAGGCACATCCTCAGTAGGGGGCTTGCAGGAGGCGGCTGATCGATGTCTCTCTCTGTTTGATGTTTCTAACTCTCTATCTCCCTTCCTTTCTGTGAAAAATCAATAAAATATATATTTTTTAAAAAATCTTGGTATTAAATTGTTTAAAATTCAGAAGTTGATGACTTCCAAAAAAAAAAAAATGCGATCCTAATGGGGATGACTGAGATGCTTCTTTATCCTCTGCACCATTTTAGACTCTAAATGCCAGGCTTTTTCTGCAGAGTCATTTCTGACTCTGAAATTTCAGGGAAAGATGGAGCTTTTAGAGACCGGATTCCACTGTGCTCTTTGCGGCCGGGGGACAGGGTGACCTCCAGCAGAGCCGGGCACCGGGGGCCAAAGGGCCGGGCCCGGGGGAGCGGCTGCGGAAATGACGAACGGATCTCAGTGTGAAAGCAGTTTCCAGTTTGTCCTGAGAGCCGTGCCCGGAGGGCAGTGTCCCTGGGACGTTCAGATCCAATCTACTTTTGTTGTGAATTGAGTGCAAAGGCCATCGTGAAGGCCTGTCTGTGGTTCCCTAAATTTTCCTTCTCCAAATTTTCCCTGGCTACCTACGTGCTCCTCTTCACAGGGATGAGCTATCACACCGAGGCGGCAGGATTGCTTTCACTTTAAAAAGTGAGAAATGGCCGGAACCGGTGTGGCTCCGTAGATAGAGCATCAGCCTGCGGACTGAAAGGTCCCAGGTTCGATTCCGGTCAAGGGCATGTATCCTGGTTGCAGGCACATCCCCAATAGGGGGCGTGCAGGAGGCGGCTGATCAATCTCTCTCTCATTGATGTTTCTGACTCTCTATCCCTCTCCCTTCCTCTCTGTAAAAAATCAATAAAATATATTTTTAAAAAATGAGAAATGTTGTTTTATGGTCACAATAAATGCTCTCCTTACCCAAGTCAACTGTCCTTCGGGCCTTCTCCATGACATAAATTCCACCCTTCACACACCCATTTGCTCTAAGTTTTCTGAGAACAGCAAGCTCCAAGGGAAAGCAAACATGTCACGTCCAAGGTCCCTACTGTGTGTAATCACCCACTAACAGACAAAGGAATGTAGGGAGTTAGGCAGATTGGCTGGTTTTGAACTCCAGAGAGAAAGCAGATTGGTATAGGATACACAATGGAATACTATGCATCTGTAAAAAAAAGAAGGGTCTCGGACCCTTTGAGACAGCAGGGATGGACCTGCAGAGTATTATGCTAAGATAAATAAGTCAGTCAGAGAAAAACTAGCATCACACAATCTCACTCATATGTGGAATCTACAGAACAAAATAAACTAATGAAAAAAATGGAATCAGAGACTTCGAAGCAGGCAACAGCCTGCTGTATTTCAGAGGGAAGGGTGGGGGGGGAGAGAAGAACTCGTATACATACATGTATAACCCGTGGACATAGACCATAGGGCGGTAAAGGCAAAGGCCTGGAGAAGGGGAATCCAGGGTAGAGGGGCTCAATGAGGGGGAAAGGAGGACATCTGTAATACTATCAGCAATAAAGACACATTTAAAAAATAAAAAATAAAACAAAAGGATCAAGAACACTTGAAAGTTCCAAACTATAAGCTTCTGTCCAGAACAGAAGGCTGGGGCAGAGGCAATGAAGTTGGGGGAGGGGAGGGAAGTTGGCAGAGATGCTAATGCCAACTTCACCTGCTTCTACCTGGCTGGAGGCACCTGCTCAGGCAGCGTCTCGAAGGTGATGATGCACCTCTGGGGAGCAGCCAGCAAGTAGCGGGGTGGAGAGAGGAGGAAAGAAATCCACTGCCGTGAGCTGTCTTGTTCCCCATCTCATGCGATGCAAATCCCAAGACGCTACTGAAAAGATGAACACAATTCGCTTCGAGTCCTGAGCTCAAATCAGAATGAATTCCAAGGAACCTCTCATTAAGTCTGTCCATGTATAAGAAAGGCTATTCTTGGAGAGAAAAAATAGTTTCAAAATTGTTTTGAAACCACAAAAAATCATCTTATTGGAGGTTACAACCCAATGTGTTTACTGCCAAGGCCGTTTCACCTACTAGAATAATAGAATCAGAACAAATATAAAATGTTATGAAAAAAATAAATACAAGGAAAAGATACAGTTGAACGATTGTATGCTTGACTGTGATGATTGGAAGGTTGTGGGGAGCAGAGTAAACCCCCGCTTTGTCAGACCCTCCAGATATTCCCCGTCGGTGTCTGTACCACCAATGGCGTCTCCAGCTGGCTTTCCAATTTTCTGGAAACTGTTTGGAAGAAACCATAGCCTTTCCTCACACTGAAAAATTTAATTGCTATAAACAAAATGATCATGGGGTTTCAGCACCTCCACTTTCCACGGGGCCTTTTCCAAAACTATTTAACTAATTATCCTGCTACGGATCTGGCCCGAACGCCATCGCAGCTTCTTTGTTGAAACGATTTCTCACCCTTAAAAAATGAAGCTGGCAGAAGAGCTGGTTTCTATTTTATTATCTTTGACTGGAGTTGGGTTTGTAACCATGGATAATGCTGAGGGAGGCCAACCCAGGCCTGAGCATCTGTCACACTGATCCAGGGTCCCTTCCCCTGGCCGGACCAGCCTCTTGGCATGTGACCTGTGTATCACACACACATGGCCCCACGCTTAGAAATATCCAGAATCCTCCCATGCCCTGAAAGGTCACAGACTCCGTTCTTGGTCAGGGCACATGCCTGGTTTCAGGCTCAGTACCTGGTAGAGGGAGTGCAGGAGGCAGCCAATAGATCTCACATCCATGTTTCTCTCTCTCCTCTCCTTTCCTCTTTCTCTCTAAAAATTTATTTTTAAAAAATCATTTTAAAAAAAGAAATATCCTGTATTCAGTTTAATAATCTGTTGTCATCTGAAAGTTCTTAGCAATGTTTAACAATATACACTTGCTATGAAAAAACACTCTGAAAATATGCTCTATAACTGTTCACTCACCCCACCTCATTATAATGACCTTCAGGCCCAGTGATCACCGCTGTCAAGGTCAGCCAGGCAGAATCCAGCCTCAGTGTTCACAGAACCGGGTCACAGTTCCTGGGGAGTGTGTGCTGGGGAGGGCTGTGAAAGGACAGGGGTGGAACCCTGGGCCCAGGCTCAGCAGCACGGCCACTGAGCCTGCATGGGGCCAGCGTGGTGACAGGCACTTCGACTGGTGGGCCTGACGGCACCCCGGATTGGGAACCAGAACACTGCTCAGCTCTCAGGGAGGGAAGATTTAATCCTCTATTTCTGACTTGTTTAAAATATTACTGGTCCGCCCGGCTGGCATGGCTCAGTGGCCAAACAGGGACCTATGAACCAGGAGATTACAGTCCAATTCCCAGTAAGGGCACGTGCCCAGGGTGCAGGTTTGATCCACAGTGTGTGTGTGTGTGTATGTGTGTGAGGGCATGTGCCCAGGGTGCAAGTTTGATCCCGTGTGTGTGTGTGTGTGTGTGTGTGTGTGTGTGTGTGTGTCTATGGTGATGGTGCAGGAAGCAGCCAATCCATGATTCCCTCTCATCATTGATGTTTCCCCCTCTCTCTCCCTTTCCCTTCCTCTCTCTCTAAAAATCAATAAAAATATTAAAAAAGAAACAAATAGTGAGGTTCTGAACAGCAGTCCTCTCTTTATTTGTTAGCTAATGCGCCCCAAACCCATTCCTCTCGCCCAGACACCTCCGATCTGCGTGACTGCTTCTGATGGGAGGGTCCCGGCTGCAGGTGCCGTTTGAGAACAAGGAGCGCAGCGCTGCTTCTGTGATGCAGCTAGAGCTCCCTCCAGTGACCCGCCGGCGACTCAGGCAGCGCCACCCTCCCTCACCCTCAGCCCCTGCACGCAGTCCCTGCACCCTTTTCCCTCCTATGAATTCAGCTCAGCCAGGACCTGCCTGCGTATCGATTTCTCCTAAAAACGCCTCCAATCTCCATATCCATCCCCCCTCCCATAAAAGACAGAGCGGGCAGAATCAATGAGAGAAGACATGGCCTAGGGGTGTGCATTCTGGTGGAGAGCTGGCCAGTGTATTGTTATTACTGCTATTGTTATTGCTTATATACTTTACGGCTCCAGATCCAGAGGTGCGGGTCAGCTTTCTCAGTCATTAGCAAACAAAGGAGCTGTCTCGGCTCAGTGCCTGCCAGTCACACTGGAGCTGCTATTTAGATCTCAGAGGCTTTTTATTTTATTTGTATTATTATTATTATTATTATTATTATTATTATTTTAATTTATTTTATTTTAATTTTTCCCTATTGCCTTCCCCAACCCACAGTACATGCCCTGCCCCGTCTCCCTCTTCCTGCCCTCCCCCCCCCATGCCTTGTATCCACTGGCTATGCCTACACACATGCATACAAGCCCTCCGGTTGATCTACAGACGCTTTGTAAATTCGGGGAATTACATTCTAGGTTGCTCTCCGCCACCTTTAGCATTCCCCCCATAAACCACCTGCTAGCCACTGGCGTCCCCACGCCAAGCAGGGCCCTGCCTGCATCGCTGACGCCTGCTCACTCCATCAGCCATATCCTAGAGGGACACCTGAGTGACGCAAGACACTAACCCCGGGCCAAGGGCACTTCTGAGTCCCTGCTGACCGTGAGAGAATCAGGTGTGATGTTTGTGGTGCGTGGAGTTAGTTCCTTGTTTATTTAATTCCTCTCAGTCCTGGACGAGGTACGCCCTTGCTCAGTATCACAGCCCAGGCAATGAGGAAGATGCTCTTTCAACGACTGTGTGCCTGTCTCTCTCTCTCTCTCCTCCCTCCCTTTATTCCTAATCACTTCTATTAAAATATATATATATATTTTTTTCTTTTCTCCTTTACCTTTTCCAATATGTCTCATGGAGACTCCTTGCTTTAGAGTTCAGAGCTACTTTAAAGATCATCGCACGCAACCCTTTGATTTTAGAGAAGCAAAGTTCCCGAGTTTGAGAGGCGTGGCCTAAATCACACCAACGTTTCCTTTGCCTTCTTTTCTTTGAGGAAAGGTCTTAGGCACCCAATGGGCTCAGCCAGCCCCTGGGCACTTCTTAGAGGTGGGCCCTGGTCACACCACTCCATGTCTAAGGTTGGGGATCAGGCCCAGGGGTATGTATGCAGCAATGGAAAGAGAGGATAGAAGTCATCGTCTGTAGAAAGAGCTCTTAGGAAATTAAAACAGGAGGGATCACACAAGCGTACGATATTTCAAAAAGATAAAATCTGCTATTTTAGGTCATTTTGTTGAAAAATGCCTTGCTTTTTGCTCCTTTCAGCACATACCAACTAGAGAGCTTCACCTGGCATTGCGTCTCCTGACAATGATATTAATAACACGGTGTTACCGAGACCGGTTTGGCTCAGTGGATAGAGCGTCGGCTTGCAGACTGAAGGGTCCCAGGTTCGATTCCGGTCGGGGGCATGTACCTTGCTTGCGGGCACATCTCCACTGTGGGGCGTGCAGGAGGCGGCTGATCCATGTCTCTCTCTCATCGATGTTTCTGACTTTCTATCTCTCTCCCTTCCTTTCTGTAAAAAAATCAATAAAATACATTTAAAAAAAACAAAACAAAACACGGTGCTACGTTTCTCTCTGCACGGAGTGTACGACTCCAGGTCCCTCGACCATGACCTCTGTGAGGCCCAAGGACTGGCACCACGTGCGACAGAATTGTCAGGAAGCAGAGAGGCCTCGGGGTGACACTTAACCCGCCACCCTTAGCTCCGGGCTATTGCGTGCCGAGGGCTGGACCCCTAACATGTCTATGCCGTGTCACGGATGCACCAGACTTAGCCCGGGAAGGAAGGTTATCAAGGTGCGAATGCTTAAAGCACACTGCCGCCTGATGAGGAATTGCTGCAGCCTCCACACAAGCACAGGTGTTCCGTCACCATTAGCCGCTGCCAAGGAGTCCCGAAGGAGGAATAAATCTAAGGGAGCCCCGGTGTGCAGCGAGAGCAGCCTTTTCCTTTAAAGGAATGCCCCCGCCTGGGTGGAACTGTCTGGTGAGCAGGTCTCGGCACACTCAGCCGTCTCCCTACCCTGGATGCTTACACCGCTCAGAGTCTCGCTGGAGGTGAGCTAGTTTAGCAAGAAAGAACAGCGCCCTAATATAGGAGATTTTTGAGATACGAGCCATCGAGAGAGCGATTTTTGCTTTGAAATCTGAGCAACAGTTGAGATAGGAGTCATCGCCCGGATCGGCCGGCTGCACACGACCCACCCGTTTACCACAACTCGAGCGTCTCATAGTTTCCCACGCCTCAAGGTTATGGAAGGAATTAAACTCGTATCTCGAGGTACCACTGTAGTTGAAATGTCTGCAGAGAAGTACGTTCCCTCTGTAGAGTAAGACGCTCACTCTGCAGAGAAAGAAAGCAATGCCAGTGACTCCCAGGCCTCAAACACTTTCCGGGGGAATAGAATAGCAAACCAGGCAGACGCAAACCAAGATCCTTGACCTTGGGCTAAGGTCTCAGTTTGGAGAGCAAGGACCTCCTTGGGGAGCTGGCACAAGTGTGGATGCCAAGACTCTCCCTCCAAGTCATCCTTCAGGGCAGTGGTTCTCAACCTTCCTAATGCCGCGACCCTTTAAGACAGCTCCTCATGGGGCGGTGACCCCCAACCATAACATTATTTCCATGGCTACTTCATCACTGTCATTTTGCTGCTGTTATGAACTGTCATGTAAATATCTGATAGGCAGGATGTATTTTCATTGTTCCAAATTGAACATAATTAAAGCATAGTGATTAATCACAAAAACAATATGTAATTGTATATTGTGAAATATTTATTTCTAATGACAAATAAATGAAATGTTGTCTTGAATCGTGGTGTAGCATGGGTAACAGTCTTCATATGACAACAGTAAACCACATTGCTACACTTTGCTACACCGAGGAGCGGTGTGTTGGTTCCTAAGACCATGGGAAATAGGTATTTTCCGTTGGTCTTAGGCGACCCCTGTGAAAGGGTCGTTTGACCCCCAAAGGGGTCTTAACCCACAGGTTGAGAACCGCTGCTTCAGGGGCTGTCAAGGACACCTGGGGGAGGCTCTTCCCCACAACGGGGACCTGGAGGTGCTATAGGCCGCGGGGGCCCTCCACTTTGAGGTTTAATTCTGTGAGGGAAGTCAGCAACGTGGCATGGAGTCCAGGAGGGGCTGATGACTTCCGTCCTTTGCCAAAGGATGAGATCTGAGGCAGAGGCTGGGATAAGGGGTGGGGGTGAGGAGGTCTATTCCAGCCACTGCAGAGTCTCTGTGCAGCTGGTAAGACTTAGCGGCCTCAACGTTTTAAAAATCCTCACCCAAGGATATGTTGTATTGATTTTAGAGAGAGAGGAAGGGAGAGAGAAAGAGAGAAACATCACTGGGAGAGAGAAACGTTGATCGGTTGCCACTAACATGCACCGCAATCAGGAATCAAACCCACAACCTTATTTCTTTTGGCCATATATGGTGGTTTTATTTATTTTTATTTTTTTAACTTAATAAATATTTATTGTTCAGATTATTACAATTGTTCCTTTTTCTCCCCTTAGCTCCCCTCCACCCAGTTCCTACCCCACCCTCTGCCCTTACATCTCCCTCACTGTCCTCATCCACAGGTGTGTGATTTTTGTCCAGTGTCTTCTCACAACCTCCACACACTTTCCCCCTGAGAATTGTCAGTCCACTCCCTCTCTATGCCCCTGATTCTATTATATTCACCAGTTTATTCTGTTCATCAGATTTTTAATTCACTTGATTTTGAGATTCACTTGTTGATAGATATGTATTTGTTGTTCATAATTTTTATCTTTTCTTCTTCGTTGTCTTCTTAAAGAATATCTTTCAGCATTTCATACAATACTGGTTTGGAGTTAATGAACTCCTTTAGCTTTTTCTTATCTGTGAAGCTCTTTATCTGTCCTTCAAATCTGAATGATAGCTTTGCTGAGTAGAGTAATCTTGGTTATAGGTTCTTGCTATTCGGCACTTTGAATATTTCTTGCCACCCCCATGTGGCCTGCATAGTTTCTCTTGAGAAATCAGCTAACAATTGGATATAGCTAATTAACTGTTTTTCTCTTGCTGTTTCTAGTATTCTCTCTTTGTCTTTTGCTCTTAGTATTTTAATTATGATGTGTCTTAGTGTGGTCCTCTTTGGGTTCCTTTTGTTTGGGGTTCTGTGTGCTTCCTGGACTTGTAAGTCTATTTCTTTCACCAGGTAGGGGAAGATTTCAGTCATCATTTCTTCAAATAGGTTTTCAGTATCTTGCCTCTCTCTTCTTCTGGCACCCCCACAATTCTGATGTTGCTATGCTTGAGGTTATCCCAGAGGCTCCTTACACTGTCTTCAAATTTTTAGATTCTTTTTGCTTTTCTGGTTTTCAGTGTTTTTTTGCTTCCTTGTATAGGTATCTACCTATGCCGCCATCTTGATTTCTCCTCTCAAACCACCACCTTTTGGTGGACAGGACAATGCTCCAACCAGCTGAGCCTGCTGGCCAGGGCGTTGGCCTCGTCTTTTAAGATCTGCTTTACAGAACAAACCAGTTTATAGGACAGATCTTTCCATATCTGGATGAAAATAAGAAGCATCACAACCCAAAGTATGCACTCTGTTACTGAAGAGCACAGACATTAAGGGAATTTGCTAGCACAGGATACAAGGTACAGACCCACACTTCAGTGAGAATGACACTATCTTCTCTCTTCACTTCATTGTGGTAAATGTCCCTCTAAAATGGTGGTCCTGGCATGAAAATTACTTGAAGACGCACAAAAGCTCAAAATAATGTGAATTTATTTATTTTAAAAAAAAAAAAAATATATATATATATATATATATATATATATATATATATATATATTTTTTTTTACAGAAAGGAAGGGAGAGGGACAGAGAACCAGAAACATCAATCAGCTGCCTCCTGCACACCCCCTACTGGGGGATGTATTCGCAACCAAGGTACATGCCCTTGATTGGAATCAAACTTGGGACCCTTGAGTTCACAGGCCAACGCTCTATCCACTGAGCCAAACCAGTTAGGGCGAAATAGCGTAAATTTAAAATGCAATAGAATGGAATCACTGAATGTACCTCATCAATCTGAGGGTAATGCTGCGGCATGGACCCCACATTTTCTCCAAGGGTTACGGTAACTTGCAAGTAGGGTTCCTGCTCTTCATCAAGATACGTCAGTGTAATGAGAGCGGCATGAGGAAGGATGGGGGCTCTGGACTGAGGCTAAAACATGCAAGTGTTGGGCTAAATCCAAGTATCGGGTCCTCTTAATACCTCTGATCCATCATCCCTAAAATGGGGCTTAACGTGTTGCTCCCCTCGAGGGCCGCTTAAAAGGGGTAACTAGCCAAGCAAAGGGATATAAATTAGTTTGTAGGCCTGCTGTGTTGCTGCCAAACAGGACAAGTTCGATTGAAAAGCTGGGATTTTAAGAAGTTCAAAAATATTACCAAGCCAGGCACATTTCATGGCTAATTTAGAACATCAGGGGTGCTCACAAGTTGCTTATAATGATATTTTCCAATCCCCACGTTATTTGAGGATGCAGACAGCTTCGGCTTTTTCGGTTAAACCCAGACATCCTCCCTGGCCACAACCCCCCTTTATCCATGCGGCCACTCCCAGAACTGTCTGCACCTCCAGGGGATTAAGCACCGCATCTTATCCGGATCTGAGAACACTAAATGCCAAGACGATAAGAAATTTCTGGTTGCAAATCCAATGTGTCATTTATTCAGATCAGAAAGAGAGCTGTCACATACAGGCTTAGGAAGGCCTTTTTTTAAAAAAATATATTTTATTGATTTTTTTACAGAGAGGAAGGGAGAGGGATAGAGAGTTAGAAACATCGATGAGAGAGAGGCATCGATCAGCCACCTCCTGCACGCCCCACTGTGGAGATGTGCCCGCAAGCAAGGCACATACCCCCAACCGGAATCGAACCCGGGACCTTTTAGTCTGCTAGTCCGCAAGCCAATGCTCTATCCACTGAGCCAAACTGGTCTCGGCTAGGAAGGACTTTTAAAGTGCTGATGAAATCTCCATGCGGCCAATGGTACGGCAATGAAATGATTTGAACACCTTAAAGCTCTTATGAGTTGAATTAAACTTTCAGCAAAGGAGTCTGATGAAATCCTCACTGGAGGACATGCTTATAGAGAGGTGGGAAGAGAGAGAGAGTGAGAGGGAGAGAGGGAGAGAAACATTGATGTGAGAGAGAAACATCAACCGGTTGCCTCCCTTACACGCCCCCACTGGAGATCAAATCGGTGACCCAGGTATGTGCTCTGACTGGGAATCAAACCCACAACCTTTCGGCGCACACAATGAAGCCCAATGAACTGGGCCACTCCTGCCTGGCTCCTTCAGAAACAAAAGGCAAACCAAGCCAACTAAAACGAGATGACAAAAGCAAAAACCAAAACAACACGACACAACACAATCACAACAGCGAAATGGCGCCAAACCTTTGACTCACAATATCAAGGTAAAAAACGCTCGGTGACGTCGGTAACAGCAGTCTAGGTGGCTGGTGCAGCAAAGAAAATGTTCCCAGGCTAGAAGGCATCTGTGTGTCCTCTCCATTGGACAGGGGAGTTAGATGCCATCACCAGGGCAGGTACGGCTGAATCCCACTACTGTCCTAGCTCAGCATCCATGAAAGATGGAGGAAAGCACATCAGCCTGGCCAGCAGTGATGAGATTCACCGCCAGGAAGCAGAAGACCGGGCTTTTCAAATGAAGAAGCGAGGCCACTGTCCAGTCTCAATCCCTCTCTTTCATCACACCCCGAGGAGAAACTACTTTGTCTCTTAAGAGGAGCAAGCACTGTGTACCTCCTCCAGATGGCACACACTTGAAACCCACATAACTGTGTAAACCATTGCCACCCCGATCCATTCAACGGAGCTAAAAATCATAAAAATGCGTGGCTTTAGGCTCTTCCCTGGAAGAGGCAGGGCCTTTGAGAAAGGTGCCTGTCGCGGTGACATGATCTTCCCCACGAACCTCAGTGACCGTGGGAGGAGAAGGGAAAGAAAGGCTCAAAGACGATACTGCCTCAGTAGGTGTTTTCCAGATGCTTCGTGGCCAGCAAAAGGACCAGGAGGCCAGCCGCATCAGCTCTGCCTGCCTAGCCCCTTCCTGCTCTCCTCTGGTTAAGATAAAAAAAAAAAAAAAAAAAAAACATGAAGTTTTCCAGCCGGCGTGGTGCAGTGGTTGAGCATGGACCTATGAACCAGGAGGTCCCCATCAGGGCACATACCCAGTGGGGCATGTAGGAGGCAGCCCATCAATGATTCTCTTTCATCAATGATGTTTCTATCTCTCTCTCTCCCTCTCTTTTCCTCTCTAAAATCAATAATAATATTTTTTTAAATATATTTTATTGATTTTTCACAGAGAGGAAGGGAGAGGGATAGAAAGTCAGAAACATCGATGAGAGAGAAACATCGATCAGCCGCCTCCTGCACGCCCCACACTGGAGATGTGCCTGCAAGCAAGGTACATGCCCCTGACTGGAATCGAACCCGGGTCCTTTCAGTCCGCAGGCCGACGCTCTATCCACTTAGCCAAACTGGTCTCGGCATAATATTTTTTTTAATATCAAGTTTTTTTAGATTCACACACTTCAGTGTTTTCCAGTGTTTTCTTTTCCCTAGTTTCTCCTTAAAACTTCTTTGGAAAAGTTCCATGTGTTTTGCCCTGTTTCCTCCCCATCTCAGTCAGAGGAGAGGGAGAGCGACCTGGCACCTGCTACGGGCCAATGAGATGGTGGTTGGGGCCCAGGAGGGGCATGAGAGGAAGAAATATTGGAAGAGGTTCGTCACCCGCAACTGCCTATGAGTTTCCTTCTGCTTTTGAGCTTGGTTTCTATTTTATGTACAAAACCAGCCAGACCCCATGGCAATAATTCGCACTGTTATAACAATACCCAAATAAAGGAATGCCTGAACATAAATGGGGGTCGAGGCACCGGAAGTCTCTTTTCACATGACATATCTACCACACAAGTGTTTGGAGCCTGTGTATGTGTGTGGATGCATACGTGGAGGGGTGTCCCTGTGTGCTCAGGGGTGAGATTTATTGCATCCATGTGAGCGTAAAACAGAGAAGACTCTGGCTCTGATAAAACCACACACCTCTTCCTAAATGTAAAAATCCTGTACAGTGGTACCTCGAGATACAAGTGTCCTAACATATGAGATTTTTGAGATATAAGCTGTTGAGCGAGCGATTTTTGCTTTGAAATACGAGCAACAGTTGAGATAGGAGTCATCGCGCGGATCGGCCGGCTGCACACGACCCACCAGTTTACTGCAACTGGAGCGTCTCATAGTTTCCCACGCCTCAAGGTTACAGAACGAATTAAACTCGTATCTCGAGGCACCACTGTATTAGCAGGTAGACCAGTTGGCTCAGGGAGAAGAGGAGGAGAAATAGAGGCGGTGGTTGAAAATCTAGCCAAACCAAGGCTAACCATCAGTTCTGGCGGGCCTCCTCGGAGCCAAAAGCTAGTGTGTGATGCTGTCCGCTGAGAGTGCTCTGGGGAGCGGGCACACGCCTGTTTCTGACATGGGGTGGCGAGCACAGTGGACAAGCAACAGCCATCGAATGAAACCCCACAGCGGATTCTACGTTGGGGAAGTTAGATATTTGAGGGGCCTGCTAGTTAGGGAGGGGAAGCACCTCAGACTCATAAGTGCTATTGTTTCCATACAAATAGCAGGCGCACTGAAGGGGGTCTAGTTTTATTTTTGATGAAAAGAAAAATCAGGAAGTAATGCCAGGTTATGCAATGGACGTCATATCTCATCTGAGAACGTTCGATATTTTTGAAAGATTCAGAGCCTGGTAGTGTGACTCAAATAATTGACTGGATCAAGCCACTTAACAGGTAGGCAGTAAGTGGCATTTCCCAAATTAAGAAAATTATATTAAACTTCTGAGGGTGTCCCCGTGAGATTTTCCTAGATTTCCTCTCTGTACACCCTCTAAATATCCCCCAGCATGTAAAGCTGATGTAGTTTCCATAAACAAGTGCCTCCCTTTGCAACGAGAGTGCCAAGAGCTGCATATTTCTGTATCTGTGCAGTCTCAGAGATTATGTGAGGAACACGCTTAGCTGAGGATATTACTTGAGCTAAAAAAAAAAAAAAGGAATCCCTCCATGCTCCTGTTACAACAAGTTGGCTGTTGCTCTTCAGGAAATAATCTTTTCAGCCTGAAAATACAGCAGTACCTGGAGATACGAGTTTAATTCGTTCCGTAACCTTGAGGCGTGGGAAACTATGAGACGCTCGAGTCGCGGTAAACTGGTGGGTCGTGTGCAGCCGGCCGATCCGCGCGATGACTCCTCTCTCAAATATTGCTCGTATTTCAAAGCAAAAACCGCTCGCTAAACGGCTCGTATCTCAAAAATCTCGTATGTCCGGGCACTCGTATCTCGAGGTGCCACTGTATCGCTTCTTTCTTCCTTGATTCAGCAGCACAATCACCGTTGAGTCCCGAGTCCACGTTCAAAGTGGAGCAGGTTGACTGAGGGTGGCTGTGTCAGGCATTTGACACTCTAGGACGCTTTTGATAATGACCTTGAGGCAGCCAGGCGAACCCAGCCCTCTCCCAAGCTAACCCGGTGCTTTGTGGTGCACTTACCATAGTGCATCCTTGCAGATGCCACACGGGGTACAATTTATGCCCCCTGCCCCCCAACTATCAAAAGCCACCAAATATAAGACAGGCAGGATGGCAGCTTGATGGGAATGACTGCGAGGTGAAAGCTACCCTCCCCACTCTGCGGGTTCACCCCTTTCTGGCTCAGAGACCCCCACAACTTGTGCTTTCTGTCTCGGCCTCGCTGTGCAGGCTGCACACTACACGGGGCAGGGCAAACCGGCACCGTTCTCCCGGGGTGATTATTTCAAGTAGAAATTGGGTGCAAGACCTGTCACAGCGCCCCTGCGCAGGGCGTGATTCAGCCTCGGAAAACGGGAAAGATGTCCTGGCATCTGCTTGCAGCCTCGGCGCTGCAGAAGGCAAATCTCTGAACCCTCCCCATTGCTCACGCCTGCCTCCTCTGCAGACACCGGGGCGGCTCGAGGCCTCGGCACCCGCTCGTGTTATTCTTAGAAGATGCTGCTCCTGGAAGCCGCCACTCCGTCTTCTAGAAGCCACTCCGAGAAGAGTTCCAGCACACCACTTGCTGACTCACCCTGACAGGCTGAGAAGTTACAAAGCGAGAAGGAGCTCGCTCATCCCGTGCCTTTTTTCATGTGGATGCTCTCCGGCGGACACTCTATATACAGCCAGCCGCATCCATCCGGGTTGTTTTCGGAAAGATACATTCATCCAGAGGCGAGAAGCTGCCATCTATCCTGAGCTTGCCACGTTCCAGGAGGCAGAGGGGATAAATAAATAAGCTTCTCTTTCGGCAGCAGATACAGGAAGACGAGGAGAAGGGAATCAGAAGTACATTCTGCCCTTTGTCTATTTGTCACTAAGTGTCTTAATTTTTAAATATATTTTTATTGATTTCAGAGAGAAGAAGGGAGAGGGAGAGAGAGAGAGAAACATCAATGATGAGCTGGTCAATGATTGATTAGCTGCCTCCTGCATGCTCCCTCCTGGGGATAGATCTGCAACCTGGGCAAGTGCCCTGACTGGGAATTGAACCATAACCTCTTTTTTTTAAAATATATTTTATTGATTTTTTACAGAGAGGAAGGGAGAGGGATAGAAAGTCAGAAACATCGATGAGAGAGAGACATTGATCAGCTGCCTCCTGCACGTCCCTTACTGGAGTTGTGTCTGCAAGCAAGGTACATGCCCCCAACTGGAATCGAACCTGGGACCTTTCAGTCCGCAGACCGACGCTCTATCCACTGAGCCAAACCGGTCTCGGCGAACCATAACCTCTTGATTCATGGGTCAATGCTCAACCACTGAGCAATACCAGCCAGGCACTAAGTATTTCTTAAAAAGATGCTGCCCCCAGCCAAACTTGTATTGTTTTTAAGGTAAAACTTCACCTATGTATGACATACACATGTATCCTGCTCAATGAGTTTTCACAATAGGAGCACACTGGTGTAATCAAACGCAGATCAAGAAATAAGAATAATAGCGCCCTAAGCTATCTTCATGATCCCACCTCATCAGAATAGGTGAAAGCTGCCCTAACTCCCATCATCATGGATTCGTTCTTCTTGCTTCTGGATTTACCATAAGAAGTAACTCTAGCTGAATTGCTGTTAGTTAACATTAGGTTTGTTCATTTATCCATGTAGTTGCATTCAGTGGTAGTCATATATTCTCCCTGGGGCACAATATTTGCCTTTATTTTTATGCGGTAATTTATGTATCCATTCTACTGTTGGTGGATATTTGAGTTGCCTTTAATTAAGGGTTATCATAAATAATCTTGCCACATACCTTCCTGAAGGAGTCCTTGGGTGTCTATATACATTTCTGTTGGGCATAAGGATAGAATTTGCCGGCCAAATGATACATAGATTCTGCCAAGCAACTTTTCAGATAAGTTGTATTACTTCACCTTCCAACTAGTTATGTATAAAAGTCCCCATCATTCTGCATTCTTACCAAATGGTTCCTGTCTATACAGTGGTACCTCGAGATATGAGTACCCTAACATATGAGATTTTTGAGATACGAGCCGTCGAGCGAGCGATTTTTGCTTTGAAATACGAGCAACATTTGAGATAGGAGTCATCGCGTGGATCGGCCGGCTGCACACGACCCACCAGTTTACCTCGACTCGAGCATCTCATAGTTTCCCACGCCTCAAGGTTACGGAACGAATTAAACTCGTATCTCGAGGTACCACTGTATTTTAGATTTTAACCATTCTGGTGGGTAAGTAGCACTTACGTTGAATTGTCTTGATTAGCAATGAGATTAAAGCATATTTTCATATATTTATGATAATTTTAGTTATTTTGTACAATATTTATTTAAATAGTTTGTCCATTTTCCCTCTTGGCTATATTCTTCTTGACTTGTAGGAATTCTTTGTATGTTTTAAACCCTAAATATTAGATATATTTCACTGAAATTTGTATCTATCATACAAGGCAGAACATATTTTTTCATATACAAATCTAATCTATTCAAATTTTCAAATTCTAGAAAAATCTCCTATTTTCCTCCCGGCATTCAGTGTCACCTCTGTGATAGAATGAAGGACTGTGTGCAGACAGGTCTCTTTAAGACATTTTCCCCAATTCACAACGATCCTGTTAGGACGACGGGAGGTTGTAACACGAACAATCGTTAGCTTCCCCACCCGGCAGCGGCGTGTTTCATCCCTGTTTTCCCTGGCTCCAGCCTGGCCGTGTGACATCCTTTCCCGCAATGAGCTGTGGTCACTTTCAAGTCAAACTCCCGAGAGGCCATCTGTGGCTGACCTGACGGATTCCCTCCGGCGGAGACCGGTGGTGACCCAGATAGAGGCTGTGCCAGCAGCCGGGCAGAGAAAGAACAAAGGAGGCAGAGCCAGGGGGGACGGGATGTGGACACAGCGCATTCTGTCACTATGCGGGCCCAACATTGAGGGCTGTTTTCACAGCAGCAGCCCCAGAGGTACACGAAGGTGTGTTTTAAGTGAAGTTTCTCCCCCATCATGTGTCACTAGAATAAGAACATCCCCTTTCAGTCCGATCGCCTCACAAGGAGTCAGCTAATTTCTGTGCCCGGAAGAACACTTTGTTAAGAATTTCAAGGTCAGCCATAACCGGTGTGGCTCAGTGGATAGAGCATCAGCCTGCAGAATGAAAGGTCCCAGGTTCGATTCCGGTCAAGGGCACGTACCTGGGTTGTCGGCACATCCCCAGTGGGGGGCATGCAGGAGGCAGCTGATGGATGTTTCTCTCTCATCAATGTTTCTCTCTCATCAATGTTTCTAACTCTCTATCCCTCTCCCTTCCTCTCTGTAAAAAAAAATCAATAAATTATATTTTAAAAAAAGAATTTCAAGGGCAAAGAGGATGGAATAGATCCCTGTGTTTGTTACTTAGATCTTTTCCTAAAAACTCTCATTATTACAACTCCAACTATGATGTTCATTCAATCATTGAAGAACTAGGTGCTTTCCCGGAACCGGTTTGGCTCAGTGGATAGAGCATCGGTCTGCGGACTGAAAGGTCCCAGGTTCGATTCCGGTCAAGGGCATGTATCCTGGTTGTTGGCACATCCTCAGTAGGGGGCGTGCAGGAGGCGGCTGATCAATGTCTCTCTCTCATCGATGTTTCTAACTCTCTATCCCTCTTCTTTTCTCTCTGTAGAAAATCAATAAAATATATTTTAAAAAAAAGAACTAGCTGCTTTCACTAGGAAGACTCATTGAAAAGATCCCCAAGCCCTTTCTTCTATCCCATGAATAAGATCTTCCTCCTTGACCTGTTGACTTCATCCAATTGCTAGAAGGCTCTCATATCAGACGAGTGCTCTGAAGTAGAAGGAAGCTTTCTGAAAGTGCAAAGTAGTAAAAAATATACGTATGTGGTACCTCAAGATACGAGTTTAATTCATTCTGTAACCTTGAGGCGTGGGAAACTATGAGACGCTCGAGTCACGGTAAACTGGTGGGTCGTGTGCAGCCGGCCGATCCGCGCGATGACTCCTATCTCAACTGTTGCTCGTATTTCAAAGCAAAAATCGCTCGTATCTCAAAAATCTCGTATGTTAGAGCACTCGTATCTCAAAGTACCGCTGTATGTGTCTTTAATGTATGATGAAATGCACCCACCACGGAACACTTCCATTTATGAAGTGCACTCATTCCAGTCGTATTGGAGCATCTCACACAATGAGCCTGAATTAGAATGCAGACTTCACCGAACAGCTTCATCCCGCCCCTCCCCAAGGGGACAGCACTCCCTTTTTGACAACTAGCGGAGTCACCGAGTTAAAACCCGGCAATGATGTGGCCGCCTCGCTGGCAGCCTCGGGGTTGCCTCCATGAAACCCTGACCTGGGCCTAAAACAAAGCTCCGGTGCAATGGGTGGGTTTTACGGCCAGAGGAGGTGGCTCCTCAACCTTCCTTAGGCCATGACCCTTGAAGACAGCTCCTCATGCGGTGGTGACCGCCAACCACAAAATTATTTCCATTGCTACTTCATCACTGTCATCTTGCTACTGTGATGAACTGTAATGTAAATATCTGATAGGCAGGATGTATTTTCATTGTTACAAATGGAACATCATTCAAGCATAGGGATTCATCACAAAAACAATATGTAATTGTATATGGTGAAATATTTATTTCTAATGACAAATAAATGAAATTGTGTCTTGAATCGTGGTGTAGCATGGGTAACAGTCTTCCTAGGACAACAGTAAACTACATGGCTACACTTTGCTACACCAAGGAGTGGTGTGTTGGTTCTTAAGACCATGAGAAATAGGTGTTTTCTGATAGTCTTAGGCGACCCCTGTGAAAGGGTCGTTCGACCCCCAAAGGGGTCGAGACCCACAGGTTGAGAACCGCTGCATTAAAGGAATCTTCCAGAAATCGTATCAGGGAAGGTAGGAAGGAAGCCAATTCCAATGTGTGTGACGTGGGACAATGTGAGTGAGACCGCAGTTTGCAGGGAAAACACTCCCGTGCTTTGAGACGGCTTTTTTTGTTTTCTAACTTTGAAGTGACCTGTTCCATGGATGTGCGAAGGCCACGGCTGCCTGGCAGAGCGGCGCTTAAATGCTTTTCCTGGAGCAGAACCTCCGGGCTGAATTGGGGCGGACCCCGCGGCGCCTCCTGCAGCTGATGATCAATCACGTTTAGGAACTCTGCCCCCGAGCGCAGCTGGGAACCCAGGCCCAGCCAGGGACAAGTGTGCAGGTGGCCATACCCCGGAGCTGTTCCCTTCCGAGCCCCCTCAGCACCGAGCACACCATCCATCACTGGAGGCCGCGTCATGCGGACCTGCACTTCCATTCAGAGCCGGGGGGCGGGGGGTACCCTGCAGCCAGATCTGGCCGGGTGCAGAGCAGGCAGCTTGAACAGCGAGTTCACCGGTGAAAAAACAGAAAGCCGTGGTCAAACCCAACACTTAGGGCTGCAGGGTGAACCCAATCTTTCAAGCATTAAACAAGGGCAGCGATACATTTTCTCATTTTATGTGGATACCCTGATATTTAAATGTTTTATATATATATATATATATATATATATATATATATATATATATGTATATATATATATATGCATGTGTGTATCTATACATATTTATGTATATACATATATGTGTATATATACCTATGTGTGTGTGTGTGCTTGTGTATGTTCTCACCAGTTTAAGCTACAAGACTGAAGAAAAAAATTTTAACTTAAGGCATCTTTAGCTTTTTTAAAATACTAAGTCCTTAACTTTCACATGTGTGTGTGTGAAAGTTAAGGACTTAATATCATGTGTGTGTGTGTATGTGAAAGTTAAGGACTTAGTATCATATATGTGTGTGTGTGTGTATGTGTGTGTGTGTGTGTGTGAAAGTTAAGGACTTAGTATCGTATGTGTGTGTGTGTGTGTGAAAGTTAAGGACTTAGTATCATATGTGCATGTGTGTATGTATGTGTGTGTGTGAAAGTTAAGAACTTAGTATTATATGTGTGTGTGTGTGTGTGTGTGTGTGTGAAAATTAAGAATTTAGTATTATATATACATATGTGTGTGTGTGTGTGTGTGTGTGTGTGTGTGTTTCTCCAAATGCTGAGTAAGTAGAGAAGGAAGAACTTCATGCCAAGGGAAAGAAGTTTTCCTTTAGGACATTCGTTCTCTCCCATCATATCCAAGCCCCGTCCTGCTTTAGGGACACAGTGGGCACAGGCAATAAGGCAGATGGAGACCGGCTCTCCCAAGCGCACTTAGCTGAGCTGCCTTTGAGTCTCTAGATGAGTAGTTTGCTGTGAGCTTCCAGAAGGCATGCTCATATTACAAAAATGGTAAAGCATCCAAACAGTGAAATATTATTAAAGAGTCTCAATAAATAACAGCTTTAAGTACGTTTTACTTGGATGGGGAAATGATATACAGTGAAGTGAGAAGCAGAATATCAGGCCTCTGTTACATCATGAACAGAAATGTGAAATATGAATATTTGTAGTATATGTACATGGAAAAATATGAGGCAGAAATGATTAAAAGATGAACACTGGCTCGCGCACTTCATGAATGGAACATATCCAAATTTTGTGTTTTTATTTACCGTTTTTATAGTTTTGACAACAAATGTGTATTCATTTATTATAGAAACATCAACAAAAATGGGGAAAAACAAAATATAAGTCCTGTTATGGCTTTAACTGCTGAGGAAAATGCTGGATATCTTCTATACTAACCACATGGAAACTTCCTTTCACTTTTCCCTCTATAATCCGGTACAGTAATTTCCTCCTATACCTGTTTCTCAAGGGAGGGTAAGGAAGGTGGTACCCCTAGATCAGTGGTTCTCAACCTTTCTCATGCTGCGACCCTTTAATACAGCTCCTCATGTGGTGGTGACCCCCAACCATAAAATTACTTCCATGGCTACTTCATAACTGTCATTTTGCTACTGCTATGAATCGTAATGTAAATATCTATGTTTTCCGATAGTCTTAGATGACCAACAGGTTGAGAACCGCTGCTGTAGAGCCTAAGACCATGGGAAAACACAGATATTTACGATTCATAACAATAGCAATATTATAGTTATGAAGTAGCCACAAAAATAATTCTATGGTCTGGGGTCACTACCACATGAAGAGCTGTCTTAAAGGGTCGCAGCATGAGAAAGGTTGAGAACCACTGCCCTAGATGCGAGCAATAAATGCATTCTTTTTCTATAGAAAATTAAAATGCATGCAAAAACCCCAAAGAAGTCAGTCTGCCTAATATTAGCACTGCTTTACTTTAAGTCAGTGTAAAACACTCTAGTCACAGAGGTATATGCATATTTTCTGGTCTAAGTTCTAAACAGTTGCCTGCGCCCAGGGCAAATCCCTCCCGCAGTCCAGCCATCGATGTATCTCTCTCCCCTCCTCCCGTGAATTACTCTACCTCAGTCTGGGTCTGTACCAGAAACTCTCTTCTTCCTCCTCGGCAGGAAATTCCTCCCAGCCCTTGCACACAGTGAAATATGTCTCCCAGCCCTGCCGCTACAGCTTTGACCTATAAAAAAGGAGGTCATGGTTCAATCCCCAATAGGGGGCATGTAGGAGGCAGCCGGTCAATAATTCTCTCTCATCATTGATGTTCCTATCCCTATCTCTCTCTCCCTTCCCCTTCCTCTCTGAAATCAATTAAAAGTACAGTGGTACCTCGAGATACGAGTTTAATTCTTTCTGTAACCTTGAGGCGTGGGAAACTATGAGACGCTTGAGTCGGGGTAAACTGGTGGGTCGTGTGCAGCCGGCTGATCCGTGTGATGACTCCTACCTCAAATGTTGCTCGTGTTTCAAAGCAAAAATCACTCGCTCGACGGCTGGTATCTCAAAAATCTCATATGTTAGGGCACTCGTATCTCGAGGTACCACTGTATATGTCTCCCATGAAAACTCTGTCAACTACCCAGGACATGTTTTTAAGTTGTTGAATGTATTGTTTTACTCCTTCCGCATACCTCTACTAAAACCTTTAATGCCTTATTCTGTAATTACTGACCATATTGCTCTTTCTCTCCCCTTGCCCTTTCTCCATCCTCAGCCTCAGAGCAGCCTCCGTTTATCTCAGGCTGAAGCTCTAAGTGGGACCAGCAGGGAAATGAGCCCACCCATGCTGAGGCCAGCGTGCTGGCAAAGGTGTGTCTGGTGGTCTGGGAGCCATGGCAACGGATCAAAAGGTGAAAGACCCAGAAAGCCCGCATCTTCTCCTCCTGGAGCGGCGCCTTCTCCTCGGGAAGCAATTTGTGAGGTTCGGACACCACAAAACGGAACCTGAAGTAGCTCCTGAGGAAAATGACTGTGCCTCCCTCTGTTACCCAGCTCCCCGTTCCCCGTGCCATTTAGGAATAGAGAGGAAAAACGCCCGCCCGGAAGGAAAACAGCGTGCACTTTTCAGTACAGAGTCCCTCGCCAGGAGCAAAGAGCAGGCGTTTGAAGAAATGGCTCTCTCCCCCAGGGATGAAGTCCTGCTCTCGGCAGCTACGTTTGAAGGAGAGAAAAGATACCTTCTAGACGATAAACCACTGAAAATATGATACATTCCACAGATTAGGAGAACTAAGACCAGGGTCATTATTTGCTGGTGGATCTAATTCCTTTCCTCCTTGAGGGTTTACATCAACTTCCACTTCACTGGGGAAGGTACCATCTCCAATGCAAACCATTTATTTTCTCCTTTGTTCCTCTGGCTCTTAACGTCCGTTCCACTGATTTGTTACCTGTTTGTTGACCGGTGATGGCAAATGCTTTTAAAGCGCATGCCTTATTCAAAAATGAAGCTCTCTCTCTAGCCAAAACTGTTTTGTCTCAGTGGTTAGAGCATAGACCTGCGGACTGAAGGGTCCCAGGTTCGATTCTGGTCAAGGACACGTATCTTGGTTGCGGGCACATCCACAGTGGCGGGGGGGGGGGTGCAGGAGGCAGCTGATGGATGTCTCTCTCTCATCGATGTTTCTAACTCTCTATCCCTCTCCCTTCCTCTCTGTAAAAAAAAAATCAATAAGAGTATATTTACAAAAATGAAGCTCTCAAAGAAAGTAGAAAGGTCTGTGTCTAGTACATGGTGTGTCTGAGAATTCCCGGTTTGTGGGGCAGAATATGATCGGTGGAGAAATACAGATGGAAATACAATGAGAATCAGGGTCCCAGAGGCCGAACATCGCCACTGGAATCATCTGGAAGAAATGTCTGCTGTTCTAAACTTCACAGCCAACCGAGCAAAGGCTAAGCTTGGCCATGCCTCACCACGCACCATGTCCACTACAAATCCTTTCATAATCTTAGAAAAATATAGCTCCTGACTCCCACTGGCCATTTCTGGAGAACATTAACCCCCTGGAGAAAAAGAGAGAAGTGCTGAAACCGGTTTGGCTCAGTGAATAGAGCGTCAGCTGTGGACTGAAAGGTCCCAGGTTCGATTCCAGTCAAGGACATGTACCTTGGTTGTGGTCACATCTCCAGTGGGGGGCGTGCAGGAGGCAGCTGATCAATGTCTCTCTCTCAATGATGTTTCTAACTCTCTATCCCTCTCCCTTCCTCTCTATAAAAAAAACAATAAAATGTGTTTTTTTTTAAAAAGAGAAAAAGAGAGAAGTTTGTCCCGATTCTTTCCTCTGCCTCATCTTTGAGTTCTGGTTGTTGTTGGTAAAGGAAGAGGGGTCCGAATGGAAGATCTTCAGGTGACTCCCTCCCATAAGCAGGCCAGAGTGTGGCTGCCTCGGCCCAGCATTTGCAAAGCTCACCTGGAAGGACTGACTACCGCAGGGGGTCCTCCCAGGCTCCTCTGTGCGGTGGATCTCAATCGGTGGTACCATTTAGCAGCTGCATTAATTAATTAGCACATTAATCAGGAGAGCATTTCATCAGCTAATCGCTCACCAAGTAGCGGTTGGTGATGAAAATCGTAGCAGTAGGAGAGCGAGCAGCATCCTGGGTTATTTTTCAATGTTATCATCGCCACGGGCCCCGTGAAGACGGAAATTATGCAGCCACGTGGAAAGCTTCCTGAAAATACACCGACGCGGGGCACCCCTGAAAGACTGGGGGCTGCATACAGAAAGGGCTCACAATGACCACCTTCTCCCTGGAGGGGCGGTTCTGGGGGAACAGCTGTCACTGCAGAAAACAAGCTGAGTGTCTGCAATTGGCCTGAGTGTGATTCCGAAGAGCCGGGTCCCTCTTCTCTGAGCCACGTTATTCTGGAAAAATGAGGAATCCTCAGCCAGGAGTGAAGAGCAGGCGTTTGAAGAAATCACTCTCGCCGAGACTGGTTTGGCTCAGTGGATAGAGCGTGGGCCTGTGGACTGAAAGGTCCCAGGTTCGATTCCAGTCAGGGGCATGTACCTTGCTGGCGGGCACATCTCCACTGTGGGGCGTGCAGGAGGCGGATGATCGATGTCTCTCTCTCATCGATGTTTCTGACTTTCTATCTCTCTCCCTTCCTCTCTGTGAAAAATCAATAAAATATATTTAAAAAAAAAGAAGAAAGAAAGAAATCACTCTCTACCCCAAAGATGAAGTCCTGCTCTCAGCAACTATGTTTAAAGGAGAGAAAAGATTCAATCTAGATGATAAACCACCAAAAATATGACACATTCCACAGATTAGGAGAACTAAGACCACTGTCATATTTGCTAGTGGATCTAATTCCTTTGGGTTGCATTTTGTAGTTATGTGGGCTGGGGCAATGGAAATGAAGGGAACGCTTGGGTTGGCATGAAAACATAGATCTCACTTTTAGCCCTTTGACTCTTCTCTCCTGGAGGAGGGAGTAGATAGCCTACAATGTTTACAGATAAAGGCCTGCACCCCCACAGCCCGCAGCCAAATGAATCTCCTTTGGAGGAAATGTGAAGTGGGAGACTTCCTTCCCTGGGAATATCACTCCACTGTTTGCCCCGTTGTACCCACAATGCAGTGGCGTGTGCTTTCCTGGAATCCATGCGGATTGCATTCCGCATGCTCCAAAACTTAAAAGTCGACCGCAAAATCCCACAGGCTGATCTTAAAACCTCCCCCATTGACAAAGTCTGGCGATATCGAATTCTTAAACCTGGCGATCTACCCGTTTCAACTGTTCTTCTCTTTTTTTAAATATATTTTATTGATTTTTTACAGAGAGGAAGGAAAGGGATAGAAACATTGATGAAAGAGAGACATTGATCAGCTGCCTCCTGCACGCTCCCTACTGGGGATGTGCCCACAACCAATGTACATGCCCTTGACCCGAATTCAACCTGGGACCTTTCAGTCCGCAGGCTGACGCTCTATCCACTGAGCCAAACCGGCTTCGGCCTGTTTCAGCGTTTAAGCGGGTCTTTATCACCAGTGTTTTCCTGGAGGACTCGGCGTTCGTTCCCGATCCCACATCACTTTCTCCCCCTCAGCAGGCGGAGGCCGGGGTGATGGAGGGAGCTGGTGCCGGACGAGCATCGCCTAACATTTCAAACGCTTGTTCTATTGATTTTCCCCTCTGGTTCCTGGCCACGGCACTCTATTTAAATCTCACGCTACAGCCTGGAAGGACTTTAATTTCCACTCTACCTGTGTGTCTCCGTGTATAAATCACATTTATCTCTCTGCATCGCGTGCCCTCTCTTTTCTAAATGTTCATCTCTTTGCAACCTACTTAATCAGCAGTTCCATCCCAAGCCCGGAGTAGTTTCAAAACATTGTAGAGAAATACAAATGGAAGTTATATATTAAGAGAGAGAGAGAGAGAGAGAGAGAGAATTATAGGCTACAGCATCCATTCACTTATGATGTTCGTGGGCTGTCTTCTTACAAATGCCTTATAAGTAAAAGGTTTCCTAGTGCAATGCCCACCCCAAAACCCCGTGGACACTTCTGTTGAGACAATGGCATGTCTTGTCGATTTTTCTATGCTGTCTCTCTCGTGCCTTTTGTCACAGCTAAAATTATAGTCATGATGTTGTTAGTACACATTCTTGGCTTCATTTGTGAACATGCTATTTGCTATTGACAGATGCCTTATGGATGAAAAACTTCCTATAACAGAGTCACACCCTCTCCTGAGTAATCCTTCTCACTTTATAAACTGGTATAACTCACTAGAGCTTACCTTAGCTTATGTTCTCACTGCCTAAAATTCCCCTTCCTCCATCCATCCCCAGCCAGCCTGGAGGTGTGCCTGCACACCCACACACAAGCACCACGAATGTGCAAACAGCACCCTTCCTCTCTAGTATCTGTTCTAGGAAATATGGTGGATATTGGTTGGTGATGCTCATTGCTAAAGCATTGATGGCTGCAGCTCAGGCAGACATGGCAGTTAACACCTGGAATAAGCCTACACTAGCTGTCCTCCACTCCCTGGGTCAGTGTGCCTCAAAGAGAGGTGATTTCATTGATCATTCTTGACAGATTTTTCTTGAAAGCCTATTACAGTAATACCTTGAGATACGAGTTTAATTCGTTCTGTAACCTTGAGGCCTGAGAAACTATGAGATGCTCGAGTCGCAGTAAACTGGTGGGTCGTGTGCAGCTGGCCAATCGGAAAGATTACTCCTATCTCAAATGTTGCTCGTATTTCAAAGCAAAAATCGCTCACTTGATGGCTCGTATGTCAAAAATCTTGTATGTTAGGGCACTCGTATCTCGAGGTACCACTGTATATGCAAGCTTTTGCTCTTCGGGTCCTCAAAATCTATTATCCGAACCAAAACCAATGTTGGCAAACTCCTTCCACCCGTGAACTCTCTTCTCTCACACTGTTGCTAGAGTCAACTTCATAAACCATAAATCTGATTGTATGACACCCTAACACAAGACATAAAATGCTTCCTTATCACTTCGGGCATTAAAGATAAACCCTGTGGAATGGCCTACCATGTCCTTCTTGATTCCGCCCTTGCCCACCTCTATCATACTACCCGATGGTGGTCAATTTTATGCGTTTACCTCACTGGCCTAAGGGGTGTTCAGATGGCTGGTAAACAGTATTTCCGGTTGTGTCTATGAGAGTGTCTCAAGAGAGATTAGCATTTACATCAGCAGAGTGAGCAAGGACGACCGTGCTCATCCATGTCATGCCGGTGAGCAACCTCCAATCTGTTGAGGGACTAAATAGAACAAAAAAGGGGGCCCTGACTGGGTAGCTCAGTTGGTGAGAGCATCATCCCAATACTCCAAGGTTGCAGGGCACATACAAGAAGCAACCAATGGATTCATAAATAAGTGACACAACAAACCGATGCCTCTCTGTTTCTCTCTCTCTCCTTTCCTCTCTACCTCTAAAATTCAATTTTATAAAGAAGAGAACAACCAGGTGGGGGAAGGATAAAATTTGCTCTCTGGGCTTGAGCTGAAACACCACCTTCCCTACCCTTGCACATCACACTTCTGTTCCCAGGTCTTTGGCCTCAGACTGAATACAGCTGATTATGGGGCTTCTTGGTCTCCATCAAGGCATAAGCCAATTCCTATAATTAATCTCCTCTCATAAATCTCTCTCTATATTTTTATTGGTTCTGGTTCTCTGGAGAACCCTGATGAATATACACCCTTGTCAACTCCCTGACAAACCCTCTTTCTAGCTCGTTCCATTTATTTTTTCCAGACAGACGACCCTCTCTTGCTTCTATGCCTTAGTGGATGTTTTCCCCTAAGTATAGAGAGCCCTCTTCCCCTTTTCCCCACATAACACACGTTCATTTTTTAAAAAATATATTTTATTGGTTTTTCACAGAGAGGAAGGGAGAGGGATAGAGAGTTAGAAACATCGATGAGAGAGAGACATCAATCAGCTACTTCCTGCACGCTCCCCACTGGAGATGTGCCCGCAACCAAGATACATGCCCTTGACCAGAATCGAACCTGGGACCTTTCAGTCTGCAGGCCAACGCTGTATCCGCTAAGCCAAACCAGTTTCGGCCACGCGTTCATTTTTAAGACATACATCTGACATCATCTACCTCCCCCACCACAGCCTGTCCTGAATTACACCTGCACTAGGGCCATCTATGTAGCAGACCTGTGTTAGCTGCTTCCTTGCACTAACAGAATCCCATGTACATCCTTCTCAGAACTCACTCCATTTCATTGTGATAATCTTCCCTTCACTTTTACCCACTACACTGCAAGCCCTTTCACGCTAGGGACGGCCTTTGATCTGTTTTTCCCCAACATTTAGGCAAAGGACAAATCCAGGGTGGGGCAAAGGTATGCATAACACTGAGTTAATTATTGTTATCATTTATTAATCATTGTATGGTTTTCCACAAGAACAACTATAAACCTGCTGTTGCCTCCTGTCCAGGAAGTGCAGATGGTGTTGGTTGAATAAGGGTGATTCATGAAGACAGTGGAGCACGTTCTCAAGCCAGGCTGTTGGAAGAGGCTTTGGGCCCACAATAGATGGTGCTAGAAAGAAGGAGCTGCCCTTTATAACAGGACATCAAACCTCAACACGATGCTAGGACTTAAAACTTAGGTTTTTGCAAAGCTCATCAAGTTCATGACTGGAATTAGTAAGCGAGTACCACCCTAGGCTGGTATGGTTTGGTTTTATAGCTTCAGGACAAATCAACTTGCTTCCCATCTCATTAAAGCAGTGGTTCTCAACCTTTCTAATGCTGTGACCCTTTAATGCAGTTCCTCATGTGGTGGTGACCCCCAACCATAAAATTATTTTTGTTGCTACTTCGTAACTGTCATCTTGCAACTGTGATGAATCCTATCTGTGTTTTCCCATAGGCTTAGGCGACCCCTGTGAAAGGGTTGTTCGACCCCCAAAGTGGTCGCGACCCTCAGGTTGAGAATCACTGCATTAAAGAATGGCATGCCTTCCCCATGATCAGACGTCACCCTGGTGGTCAACCCTCTCAGACAAGTCTCCTCTAGAAGAGACAACAGCCTGAAAGCACAGGTGAAACACCCCTGAGCTCTGCTTAGGGGAGGAAATGGACGCTCAGAATCATTTCATTACTGGCCCACAGATGCGCTGCGCACTAACAGACACAGGTGTCAGCCCTGATTTCTAAACTAAACGCACGGCGCTCTTTGTTTATTCCAGGAACTTCAGAGCAGCATCTTAAAAGCCATAAAGTAACCATGTTTGGGCTAATAGATGCATAGTCACTGCTGGGTGTATATGTGAGTTTGTCTGGGAGACTGCAGTTAGTGGGGAGGTGGGGCACAGTTAATAGTATTATTCTGTGTCTGTCTGGGGGTGTAGAAGGTGGTGGAGAGGCGAGGAATGGTTACTAGCATTATCTGGACATCAAATCATGATTATCATTTTTACATACAGTGGTACCTCGAGATACGAGTGCCCTAACATACGAGACTTTTGAGATACGAGCCATCGAGCAAGCGATTTTTGCTTTGAAATACGAGCAACAGTTGAGATAGGAGTCATCATGCGGATTGGCTGGCTAAACACGACCCACCTGTTTACCGAGACTCGAGCGTCTCATAGTTTCCCACACCTCAAAGTTATAGAACTAATTAAACTCGTATCTCTAGGTACCACTGTATTAAGATAAACTATATTTGGCACGAATTTTCCAACATTACATTATCATGAATAATTATAAATCTTCGGGGCTGGAAGTAAAGTATCCACCCAGCTGAGTCTGCCGCTCTTCTGTCTTCTGAAATTAACCTTTTCCGCAAATGAAAGGCTATCGGTTGGGCCTGAAGGAGAAATGATGGAGACTTCACTCTGGGTAAGTACCTTGATTAGCTCATAAAACGAAGTTAAACTCGGCAATAAAGGTGGGTTCTATACGGTTCCCCTAATATACCACATCACTAAGTAGCTGATGGAGAAAAATCTCTCCGCAGGTAAGAGCATCAGGAAATCGATAGAGGTCCCGTAACCCAGGAGGCACGAGGGGAGGCTAATAGACGCACCGCCAAATGACAAAGCGACATGAACCCAGACAACATTCTGTTAACTTGGAAGGAAAAGGCGGTTTGGCTAGTATTTATTATAGAATTGTACGTGCGGAATCGGGCACACATGGTGGGCAAGCGGAAGCCACTTTGAACAATGACCCTCAGCAGCTGCCTTGGAGAGAGAGACGGCCTCCCTGACTCTCTTGCTCTGAGGGCAGTGCTGGCAGAGCCCCGAGAAGCCACTGCAGCTCGAATGGTCTCGGGAGGACCCGGAATTGCTTGCAAACGTAGCTGCCTGGCGTACAGTGGTACCTCGAGATACGAGTGCCCTAACATACGAGATTTTTGAGATACGAGCGATTTTTGCTTTGAAATACAAGCAACATATGATAGGAGTCATTGCAGGAATCGGCCGGCTGCACACGACCCACCACTGTACCTCAAGATATGAGTTTAATTCGTTATGTAACCTTGAGGCATGGGAAACTATGAGACGCTTGAGTCGCAATAAACTGGTGGGTGGTGCACATCCATGTGATTACTTCTATCTCAACTGTTGCTTATATTTCAAAGCAAAAATCGCTCGCTTGATGGCTCGTAACTCAAAAATCTCGTATGTTAGGGCACTCATATCTCGGGGTGCCACTGAATTTGTTCTGGTGAGGCACAGGTGCTGTAGGTGACAGACTTAGGCATAGGAGCAGTTACTTAGGGCACCGACATGAGAGCGGAGAATCCCTCTTCCGACACGAAGTTCAATTTTTAAGAGACTGGCGCACAGAGGATGTGAATGTCGGTGTGGTGAGAATAATAACCAGCAGCCTGGCTCTCCTTCGGTGGAATTTTCCAACCACGGCCTGATCCTGCTCTGGGAAAGGCGTTTGGGGATGAGGAGGGTGTGCCAATTGTTTTTGATGGTCATAGTGAACCCTGTGCCAAGTCCGATCTTGACAACCAGCCACGGTGCCAACAATGGGCGGTGAGAGCGTCCGCACGGCCCCTCTGTGGAGGGAGACGCCCAGCAAGCACCTCCCTCCTCTCGAAGGCAGAGCCGGATGGAAGCTCCGCGCTGTCAGGGAATCAACGAACCCTTCCCGCATTTTCCCTCAGAAAGACAGCTGGCGAGCGATTCCCCTGAGGTGCCTGAATCTGACAGAAATGGCAGCCTAAAGGGGGTCGGTACTACCCGGTAGACATAAACTCGGATAACTTCTACTCAACCATCTGTCCCTAAAAGGCAAGATCGCCTTGGAACCCACAGTAAAAAGCATACAGACGAATCACAGCGAAATAACGGAGCTGTTCATCTCTTTGGGAAACACTTTCCCTACCAAACAAGTTTTATTGAGTCAATCAACTTCGTCCCATTGGGGATGAACAGCAGACAAGAGGGCACCGCCTCGCTGTGTTGTAGAGAACACGCCTCACTCCTATCCAGCGGTTCTCAACCTGTGGGTTGTGACCCCTTTGGGGGTCAAACGGCCCTTTCACAGGGGTCGCCTAAGACTATTGGAAAACACCTATTTCCCATGGTCTTAGGAACCAACCCACCGCTCCTCGGTGTAGCAAAGTGTAGCCATGTCGTTTACTGTTGTCCTAGGAAGACTGTTGCCCCTGCTACACCACGATTCAAGACAACATTTCATTTATTTGTCATTAGAAATAAATATTTCACAATGTATAATTACATATTGTTTTTGTGATGAATCCCTATGCTTTATGTTCCATTTGTAACAATGAAAATACATCCTGCCTATCAGATATTTACATGACAGTTCATAACAGTAGCAAAATTATAGTTATGAAGTACCAATGGAAATAATGTTATGGTTGGGGGTCACCACCACCTGAGGAGCTGTCTTAAAGGGTTGGGGCATTAGGAAGGTTGAGAACCACTGCTCCTATTGCTCTTTCATCACGGCAGCCCGTGAAAGCATCGCTATACACTAGCCTCAAAGTCCTGGGCGATTTTGATTGGACACAGGAAGGAGACTATAATTTAAAGGACAGAAAGGATGAAGCACAAAGGAGGGCAAGTCTTGATAGCAATTCCACAGCCGAGATGAAAATACAAAGAACCTTGAGGAGGAAAGGAAGGACCAGGCTATTAGAGTGAGAGCAGAGAATCCTGGTCCAGTAGAGCAAAGGCAAATAAATAAAAAAATGGGCTAAATATGTGCAAGGGGTAACAACCATGAGTTTCAATTAATAACGAAGCACTTCACCCCCAAATAATGTAGTTTTTGTGAATCAGCACAAACTATTCCTCTTCTATGCATACGGACTCAAAATACATCATTAATGCTATTTTTCTTTCCTTTTCTGTAGAGGCTGTCCCATTATTCCAACCACTGGTTGCATTAACCATTCCATTTTCCTGACCCCTATTAAAATTAGGCAAGTATGAAATTAAAACTCCAAACATTTTCAAAAGCTATTTCACATTCAGAGATTTATATCCCTTGCCAAATGGGGTTTTGACTTTGACGTGGGTCTCGGACACATTAGATCCCTACGCATATTTCATTTCAGAGATGGAACAGAAAGAGTGGTGGGGGGAGGGAGCTTAAGTTTTTTAGTCTCTGAAAGTCCTTTGGGACTAACTTCTCCTGGTTATTCTAAATACAGTGGTGCCTCGAGATATGAGTTTAATTCATTCTGTAACCTTGAGGCTGGAAAACTATGAGACGCTCGAGTCGAGGTAAACTGGTGGGTCGTGTGCAGCCGGCCGATCCGCGAGATGACTCCTATCTCAACTGTTGCTCGTATTTTAAAGCAAAAATCGCTCGCTCGACGGCTCGTATCTCAAAAATTTCATATGTTAGGGCACTCGTATCTCGAGGTACCACTGTAGGTCCTTTCCACGGAAAACCAAATGGACTTGGTAGCATTTAACTTAGATGATGACACACAGATAGAGGATAAGAGAGACCTCTAAGATGCTGTCCCTACTCAGCATCTGACACAAGAAACACCACCAGAGGTCATGGAATGCCCTCGAAACCCAATGACAACATGAGAGGCATGGAAGGAGACAAGCGAGGAGCAGGTGCAGGCAATCTGCAGGTTGCTCCGAAGCCCCTGATAGAGCGCGTGTTTTATTGTTACTTAGGATATAAAATGCCACCTTGATTAATAAGGACCGGGAATAAATGCCTAGAAAGACCTTTCATAAAGGAGGAAAATTTACAAAGAGCTTGCGGTTTCGCAATAAAAATGCTTCCTTAATACAAATGAGGCAGGGCCCCTCTTCCAAAGAGCGTTTAATTAAGCTGAGCAGAAAACCAACACACGATAAATCAGTGGAGCCTTCTTCACACTCAAACAGCAAATCAAATTAGATCAGAAAGCGTGTTTGCTTGAATCCTGTGTATCTAGAAGCAAGAATTTGTAGGTGGGCAGAGCTGGGCTGGGTCCCAGCTGGGACAGTCACTGGCTGTGCAACTGTGACCAACATACCTAGCCCTCCTCACCATGAATTTTTGGGGAAAAAAGAGTACTTCCTGCAAAGGGCTCTTATGAGATCCAGCTGAGAAAATGCAGAGGCCCTGAGACACCAGAAACAGTGAATACATATTGGTAAGAAGAACCTGTCTTTAGGGCAGGAAACATAAGATTACCTTCTGCAGCCGACACCGGTGTGGCTCAGTGGATAGAGCGTCGGCCTGCGGACTGAAAGGTCCCAGGTTCGATTATGGTCAAGGGCATGTATCCTGGTTGTGGGCACATCCTTAGTAGGGGGTGTGCAAGAGGCAGCTGATCAATGTCTCTCTCTCATTGGTGCTTCTAACTTTCTATCCCTCTCCCTTCCTCTCTGTAAAAAATCAATAAAATATATTTAAAAATATATATTACATTCTGTAGCTGCACAGGTATGTCCAGCCCTTACTCCTCCTACTTCCTTTAAGAAGTCAGGCCCAAACCGGTTTGGCTCAGTGGATAGAGCCAAAAGTCCCAGGTTCGATTCGGGTCAAGGGCATGTAACCTTGATTGCAGGCACATCCCCAGTGGGAGGTGTGCAGGAGGTAGCTGATCGATGTTTCTCTCTCATCGATGCTTCTCACTCTCTATCCCTCTCCCTTTTTCTCTGTAAAAAAAAATCAATGATTTGCGGATATTGTACCATCCCTGCATTCCTGGGATAAATCCTACTTGGTCATGGTGTTTGATCGTTCTGATTTGCTGCTGGATCCGATTTGCTAGAATTTTGTTGAGGATTTTGGCATCTATGTTCATGAGAGATATTGGCCTAGAATTCTCTTTCATTGTGTTGTCTTTATCTGGTTTTGGTATTAGGGTGATGCTGGCTTCATAGAAGGTGTTTGGAAGTGTTCCCTCCTCTTGAATGATTTTGAATAGTCTGAGGAGGATAGGTTTTAATTCTTCCTTGAATGTTTGGTAAAACTCTCCTGTGTAGCCATCTGGTCCCGGGCTTTTATTTGCTGGAAGCTTTTTGCTGACTGCTTCAATTTTTTCCATAGTTATTGGCCTATTGAGATGTTTAGATTCTTCCTGATTGAGTTTTGGAAGGTTATATTTTTCTAGGAATATGTCCATATACACATTTTTTTTAAAAAAGAAGTCAGTCTATCAAGACGGTAACACAAAATGCATCCTCTCTATTTGCACCCCTCACGTGGAGGATACCATCTCAGATTCTTCCTCCTCCTGGTCAGACAGATGGTGTCCTTTAACTTGCAATCTGCTCAGGAAAGGCGGGATCTCAACTGCACCCCCAAATTCACCCTTTGGTGTGCAGCTGGTGGTTAGAATAACGGGACACGTGCCTCGGTGTGCCATCCCCTCCACTCCGTCCTCCCTCTCACTCTGTCATCATTTCCATTAACTTCCCATCTACACACAAACCAGCCAAACCATCGCCTGCACACGGCTCTCACTAGTGACCACGATCTCTTCCCTCCCCCACTGCCATCTCCCGTGGGGTGCCCTCCCATCCCCCTCTCCCTCTGTCAGGAATCCCATTTCAGTGGCCCCATTCCCTCCACGTTCATCCTGGCCTCCTCCACACTGAGTCCCGCGACAGGCTTTCCCCTTCACATCGCTCCTTCCTGTCCTGCCATCAGCTGAGCGATCACACCCTCACCCCTTCACTGCACAGCCCTGGACCACACACCTGAAGAGAGGATGGGAGAGAGATTTCCGGGGTACCCAGCCCGCCCTGACCGTTCTTGCAGCAAAGCCTCCCAGCCCCTGGCACACGCCCCTGGTGCTGGCTCAGGATCCGGGGTTGGATCCGTGCCGCCTCACTGGCTTCTCCATCACTGTCAAGTGCGACTTCTCTGGCTGGTGGTTCCGCCCCATTTACTCTCTGAGGATGGGGCCTCGGAGCCATTTGTCAGCGCCGGGAGCCTCCCCTCTGGCTGCAGGAGGAACTGGTCTCCTTGACTTTTTCAAATGAACTGCAACATGGTCTGGATTTTCCCGTCATCTCCATCACGTTTCAGTGATACCGTGAGCACTATAACACAACCTGTGCATACTCCACTTCTACCTATGCGTTTTCAAAGTTTCTGAAAGTGTTGATTGGGTAAGAATCCTGTGGGTCGCGACCCCTTTAGGGGTCGAACGACCCTTTCACAGGGGTCGCCTAAGACCATCAGAAAACACCTATTTCCCATGGTCTTAGGAACCAACACACGCTCCTCGGTGTAGCAAAGTGTAGCCATGTAGTTTACTGTTGTCCTAGGAAGACTGTTGCCCATGCTACACCACGATTCAAGACAAAATTTCATTTATTTGTCATTAGAAGTAAATATTTCACAATATATAATTACATATTGTTTTTGTGATTAATCCCTATGCTTTAATGATGTTCAATTTATAACAACAAAAACACATCCTGCCTATCAGATATTTACATACAGTTCATAACAGCAGCAAAATGACAGCGATGAAGTAGCAATGAAAATAATGTTATGGTTGGGGGTCACCACCACATGAGGAACTGTATTAAAGGGTCGCGGCCTTAGGAAGGTTGAGAACCACTGGATAAGATGGTTTGCTATTGAATATGAATTAACTGTGCATTGGTCTGCGATGTCTTCAAATCGGCAACATCATAGGACATTTTTATGCCAAAAAAAAAGATAATGCAGGTGCACTAATAATACAATAAATGCCTCCATTCTGGTAGTAAAGGAGCATCCATTCCTTTCTGCACAGACAGAGCTGGATCATCGAGGAGTGGCCCTCCTTTGCTACAAGGGACAATCTTTATAAAAAAAAAAAAAAGCAGAATGCACAGGAAGTCCAGACGGAGATGCGGTGTTCTGGTCTACCCCACACACGAGACAAGGGCCTGGCCCTCTCAATACCTCACTGAGTACCATGTTCATAAATGTCTGACCAACTGATATCACAACTGATTTCACCGAGTTTCCTGAAAATTAATGGAGTTGTTTATTGCAGAGTGCATCATAAAGATTAATGCCGTCTTTTGCAAAGCATGTCCCCTGGCTCGTTAGACATGAGGGAAAATACAAATATCGAATTACTTACTTTCAAATGTCACCCTTTATTTTTAAAACAAGATGTGAAGCCCAATGCTTGTAGCTCTATTTGTTCTGCTAAAATGAAGAGATTTTTTTTGTTAAAGAAAATCTTATCCTATGAGAGAAGGAACTCTAACTGTTCCTTATTCTTTTAGCTCAAAGTAGAGGCACTTTTAGTGGAAAAAAAATTACACAGAAATAATTGATAGCTTTATGACATTTACATACTAGTGTTTAAATAAAACGATATTATAACGGACTCTCACTTTCTTGGCATCTCATATTAAGACATCTAGGAATATAAATATGAGCTGAGGCATATTTTAAAATGATTTCTTGACATTGGGATGAAACTAACCAGCTTCCCATGTTGTATGCTAACAGGGCTGTCAAACTTCACTAGATGTGATTTGTTAAGCAAAGTATTTTGAAGGATTATTTTTTCAGCTTTAAAAATTTGAGTCTTACCAGTTTAAAAAAGGATTATTCTATCAGACATCAGAAATAGCTCGATTCATAAAAATATAAAGTAGGATGGCGGTTGCCAGGGCCTGGGGGGACGGAAAATGGGGAGTTTGTTGTTTTGTGGGTGCAGAGCCTCAGTTTTGCAGGATGGCAAGTACTGAGAAGCTGCTGAAAACATTGTCAATACACTGAACACCACCGAACTCTCAACTTAAAAACACTAGCTAAAGGGGTAAATTTTGTTACGTGCGTTTTACCACAACTAAAAATGGTTTGTAAAAAGATGCAGGAAAAACAATACAAAATAAACGAAAAACATCCTATAATAGTAATTACACTTAATTTCCACACTGTAATTATATTTAAATGTATGTTATTTAAGTATGTAAAATAGAGTGTGCTAAAATAAACGGAAACGAAGTGAAATTCTGATCAATATGAAGAAGAACAATTTGCTTTGTTAATTGTAAAGTAGATCTCTAGTTATGCTGAAATGGGAAGTCACTTTGACTCTTTCTACAATAGCAAGAAACGAGGAGTCTTCAAGAAGATGAAAAAATTATCTTTTTTAAATCCTCACCCAAGGATATGTTTTATTGATTTTTTAGAGAGAGAGAAGAAGGACTAGAGGGAGGACAGGAGAGAAAGAGAGAAAGAAAGAGAGAAGAGAAAGAAAGAGAGAGAGAGAGACATCAATGTGAGAGAGAAACATCAACGTGAAAGAGAAACATCAATTTGTTGCCTCTTTTATGCGCCCTGACTGGGGATCAATCCTGGAACCTTTTCATGCATGGGACTGCCAGGGTGGAAAATTACCTTTTAAAATAAGAAGTTTGAATCTTTAAATAGTACAAGTGCATATCATTTAGTAAAATGGGCAGGAAGAAGATCCAAATAAGCACATTAGCTTTATAGACATCATTCAAGTTATCCAAAGCCCTAATAAATTATATTTCTTTTACATAAATACTATCTATAAAAATAAAAGCATAATATGCTAATTAGACCAGACTGCCGAACGATCTCCTGGACATCATTTTGGACGTCCTTCCGGATGGAACCACGGCAGTGGGGGCCGAGGCAGAGGTGATTAGAGGCAATCAGACAGGCAGGCAAGCTGTTAGGGGCTATCGGGCAGGCAGGTGAGCAGTTAGGGGCTATCACATAGGCAGGCAGAGTTGTTAGGGGCAACCAGGCAGGCAGGCAGGCAGGCAGGCGAGTTGAGCCAGCAGTTCTGGATTTTGAGCAGGATATCTGATTGCCTGGTTAGGCTCAACCCAGGGCCTAAACCAGCAGTTGGACATCCCCTGAAGGGTCCCAGATTGTGAGAGGGTGCAGGTCAGGCTGAAGGACTCTCCCACCCCCATGCATGGATTTCATGCACCGGGCCTCTAGACAAAATAATAATACAAAGAGAGAAAAAGAGATGTAAATTTGCAAAACTAGAGAGATACATTGATTTTAGAAACAGCCTATAACACCAATTCTATTTCTATATTTTCTTAATAATGACTTGAGACCGTATAGTTTTCTACACAGGAGGAAAAAGCATTGTGATCGACTTCATCTATAGCCTCTTTTTAAAATATATATATGTATGTATTGATTTTTTTTACAGAGAGTAAGGAAGAGGAATAGAGAGTTAGAAACATCAATGAGAGACAGACATCGATCAGCTGCCTCCTGCACAACCCCTACTGGGGATGTACCCGCAACCAAGGTATATGCCCTTCACTGGAATCAAACCCGGGACCCTTCAGTCCACAGTCTGACGCTCTATCCACTGAGCCAAACCAGTTTCGGCCATCTGTAGCCTCTTCAATGGGCTTCTTCCATCTGGCCGTTTGCAGTGTAGCAGAGAAAATACAGGAACCAGCCGAACCACTGAGACACAGAATCCTCTTAGGGGAAGCAAGTCATTTCACATTCACACTATGAAGGCAATGCAGGTAGAAGATCTGCCACGTATTGAGCATTTTTATGTGCCGCGAGGTACTTCACATATGTTGAGTGCCATTAGTATTAACACCCCCATGAATTAGGCAGCAACATTCTTCACGTTATGAGAGGAGACTAGGGTCAGCAAGCAGAGGGACAACTGACAAACAGCAGAGCATGAAGTCCAAGTCCATGGTCCTAACCTAATGGCCAGCCACAGATGCTCTTCTTCCCCAAATCTCATTTCACTATTTGCTTTATTTCACCCACAAATATGGCCCTGTGGGCCCCACACTCTCTATATCCAAGCTTACTCATTCTTAGATGAATAGAATATGATTTACAAAAAACACTGTGAAAAGTCTCTCCATTTAATAAGCCCATAGAAATGGCCTTTTGTTTTCTTATAGAGAAATGCAATTGGTCGATATTAATGTGTGGGGAGAGGCTCTGAGTGAATCAATGACAAAAATGAAATAAAAAGCCTTTTGTGGCCACATCTTCACCTTTCCAGTCCACTTTGTTCCTTTGTGTTCAATCATTGTTCACTGTGGTTGTACATGTTCATAGTTCTTCCTCTTTATGACGCAAAGTGTGACAATTATGTCTTATGAGCAGACATTTTAGGAAAATGGTATTTATGCATGCACAAGCATTGAGTCTATCTCATCAATTACAACGGCCATGTCTGATTTCTAATGATGATTAGTATGGCTGCGTTTTGCCCATTTTTGGAGACAACTTACATAGCCATTTCACTCCATTTTCTATTTCTGTGAGCTTCTAAGCTGCTGCTTGATTTAACCTTTGCCCATTCTCCTAAAAGTTGGTAATTCCAACACCTATTTTTCCATCATTGCTGTAAAACTGATCATCTGGCTACTTCTCCTGACAGTGCATCATTCAGGAGAGTTTCCAAAAGTGCAGGGGGACTGGTATTTGTTGTTATTGTTTCAGCTCCTTAACAATGGAAATGCCATACAAGTGGCATATAGCACTTGCTTCATAGTCACATGGGGATCGAGAGAAAAGAAAATGTAAATGAGTAAAAGCCATGGTTACAAGACACCCGGCATGCGTCCCTTGGAATATAGAATGCTTTCACCTGCAAGATGCTTAGCTTGTCTCTCACCATTGCTTCTCTAGCATGCGTACTTCTCCTCACTAAATTACTTACTACAGGACACTGTGATATTTTTATACAATGACTGTCAAGCTTTGCCCTACAAATAACTGAATCTCGGCTCCAGTGAGCCAGATCCAAACACAGATCCAAGCACAAAGACTGAGCCCGAGTCTTGGAGCTTTAGGAGAAAGACATCCTGACTCCTTCTCTGTCCCTGGCCAGCATTGATGTCCTCACACGGCCAGACCAAACCCCTTTGCTTTGGGGCCTGACCTGAAGCCATTTACAACGACCAGGCAAGGACCTGGATCGCCATGGAGCCCCCCGTAATGTGGCAAAAACTGCTTACCATGGAGGCTCTGCCATGCCACACAGCTCAGCTCCGTGCTCAGTTGGCCACCTTTTCTAGCCCCTGAAAAAAGACTAAAAAAGTGGTATCTAACGCTAAGAATCACAGAAACCTCAGAAAGTGCCCTGTTTGGCTCAGCAGATGGAGCGTCGGCCTTCGGACTGAAGGGTCCCAGGTTTGATTCTGGTCAAGGGCGTGTGCCTTGGTTGCGGGCACATCCCCAGTGGGGCGTGTGCAGGAGGCAGCTGATGGATGTTTCTCTCTCATGGATGTTTCTGGCTCTTTATCCCTCTCCCTTCCTCTCTGTAAGAAATCAATGAACTATATTTAAAAAAAAAAAAAAGAAATCTCAGAAAGTGTTTTCATCTTTTATTCAAAGGTCCATACCTACTTCCCCTTTACTAAAAAGACAACAAAGAAGTGCAACACCTATGCTAATGTGACTGTAGGTAGCACACACGCTGTCAGGCATCTTCCTAAACAAACACAAATGAGTCTTTATATAAGGGAATCTCTACGAATGCACACTTCCTAGGGTGTGGGTTTAAGAGAAAAGAGTTCATGATGCATGTATGTAGCTCTTTGCTTCCTTCCCTGGCTTTATTGTAGCTATACTACATGAAAAATTAAAAAAAGGGGATGGGGAGTGTCTCCCAAATTACTACAGTGGTACCTCGAGATACGAGTGCCCTAACATATGAGATTTTTGAGATACGAGCCGTTGAGTGAGTGATTTTTGCTTTGAGATATGAGCAACAGTTGAGATAGGAGTCATCGCATGGATCGGCCGGCTGCACACGACCCACCAGTTTACCTCAACTTGAGCCTCTCATAGTTTCCCACGCCTCAAGGTTGAGGAATGAATTAAACTCATATCTCGAGGTACCCCTGTACTATTGGCCATTTGTTCATTTATACAAGCTCTATTCCTCCCCACAGTATTTTCCCAATGAAGCGATCACCTTCCCATTTAGACAGCACTGCAGCTACAACTGAGAAGTTAATTACAGAGCCCGCCTTTCAGACAATGTGGGATGGATGTGTGTGTGTGAGGTTCCAGTTAACCTCAGAAACACGTGTGTAGGCCATGAGCTGGGACTGACAGGAGGTCAGCCGGGAAGTGATGGATGAGAAGAAGGGGCGGGCAGTTCCAGGGACACAGACTGCCGGGCCATAGCCTCAGGCTGCAACGCTGCCTGCATCTGCCGCACAATGAGGGACCCGTTTTACATTGTGAGGCTGCTGATCTGCGGAAGAACGCGCCATCCCACCTGTAGAACCGCTTCTGAGACACCGTGGCGCCGGTGCTCTATTCGCTGGCTCCTCTGCCACAGGCCATGCCGAGCCCCTCACGTGGGAAGCAGAGGCAGTGAGCGGAAACAGTGGGTGTGGAGGACTGAATCCAAATTCTTACCGTGAAGGAGATGGTGGAAACACAGAAAATAATAGATGCAGAGGACCTGTTAAATTACTATAATACAGTGGTACCTCGAGATACGAGTGCCCTAACATACGAGAGTTTTGAGATACAAGCTATTTTTGCTTTGAAATATGAGGATTGGCCGGCGGCTCATGACCCACCAGTTTACTGCGACTCAAGCGTCTCATAGTTTCCCACGCCTCAAGGTTACGGAACAAATTAAACTCGTATCTCAAGGTACCACTGTATTAAAGACCACATCGAGGCACTCTTAGATAATGCTCATTGTCCCAAAGATCTCATTAAAGAAAAAAAATTATGAATTTCAGAGAGGAAGAGAGAAGGAGAGAGAGAGAGAGAAATATCAATGATGAGAGAGAATCATCGATAGGCTGCCTCCTGTACACTCCCTCGGGGAATTGAGTCTTCAACCCAGGCATGTGTCCTGACCAGGAATCAAACCATGACCTCCTGGTTCATAGGTCAGTGCTCAAGCACTGAGCCACATGAGCCAGGCCCGAAGACTTGTTTGGCATTAACCAAGGCTGCAAGGGTTGATCCTCACAGGAAATGTTGCCCTTTTCCAAGTGGTGATGATCCGAATGGCCCTTCCCGGACCCAGGGAAGCAGCCAGGAGTGGGAGAAGAGGCCATTCCTCGCCATAAAGATCAGATGTTGTTAAGTACAGTGGTACCTCGAGATACGAGTTTAATTTGTTCCGTCACCTTGAGGCGTGGGAAACTATGAGACGCTCGAGTCGCGGTAAACTGGTGGGTCGTGTGCCGCCGGCCGATCCGCGCGATGACTCCTATTTCAACTGTTGCTCGTATTTCAAAGCAAAAATTGCTCTCTTGACGGCTCGTATCTCAAAAATCTCGTATGTTAGGGCACTCGTATCTTGAGGTACCACTGTAATCTATTATCACTTAATTTTTTATTGCCCACAGGTCTGAGTGAAACCCTGCACTCTGGAAGGGGAGAAGATGAGGTTGAAAGGTCCAAAATGAATATTTCCTGATAGGAGAAAAATTACCTAAAATTTCTTTCCAGTCGCGGGAAAGTCCCCCGTGTAGAGGCGGCTATAACTCAGTGTCATATAAAATCTAATTCCTGATTGCGCCTGAGGAGTTGAGCGTTGCCATCTGCGGTAAATATGTTTTATCTGTTTTCCATAAGATGTCTCTTAGGCATGCCTATACGAGGCAATTAAGTAAAAAATAATTAGTTCAACTCGAGTCCAAATATGGTTTCACTAAATTGAACCATTTATTTCGAAGGGAAAACCGGTCTAAATAATTGCGCCACGTTTTATTCCAGCCTCTCTACTCTTTTCCTACATTAAACACTATTTGTCCTGCTACAAAGCCTTCCTATATCCGAGAGGTTTTCTTTTTTTTCCCTGAAATTATTGTGTCATTTTCGTCTTGTAGGCTGAGATTTCTCCAAAGTGAAAACTCAACAATGATGAATTATGGGGAAAAAAAATTACTTTTTTCCTTTCAAAGTATTCCCATCTGGTCCTTGCTTAAATAACTCTTGCTGTCACTTGTGCCCACAGAAATTAACAACAAAGAGTGAAACAGACATCAACTTCAATATCATTTCGGTTCCTAAAGACCCGCCATGCCCACACGGGCCTCCCCACCGGGCGAAACTGCCCAACATCAGAGGCATTACTCTCAGCCCTTATCGCTTCCTGAAGCGATTGTTTGGTGAAATAATACATCATTTTCATTCCTGCCGCTGCTGTGTTTTTGCTATCTTCCTTTCATTTGCTTTCAGCCTGAGTGAGGAATTTATTTCTGACAGTTGGCTATTAAAGGAGAAGAAAGGCGCGCTGGATTGCAAAATAGTGAAATCTTTCTGGGGGTAGTTACTGAGAGCTCCCTCTCCACCAAAATGCAGACCAGCCCAGCGGTTGTGGCTCTGGGGTTGAGCATCAGCCAGCGCACCAAGAGGTCCCTGGTTCTGTTCCCTGTCAGGGCACATGACTGGGTTGTGGGCTCCATCCCCAGTGGCCGGGGAATGGGGCGTGCGGGAGGCAGCTGATCAATGTTTCCCACCATTGATGTTTCTCTCTCTCTCTTTCCATCTTCCTTCTTCTAACATCAATAAAATCCCACTTACAATATACAGTGGTACCTCGAGAAATGAGTTTAATTCCTTCCATAACCTTGAGGTGTGGGAAACTATGAGATGCTCGAGTCTCGGTAAACTGGTGGGTCGTGTGCAGCCGGCCGATCCACGCGATTACTTGGATCTCAACTGTTGCTCGTATTTCAAAGCAAAAATCGCTCGCTCGACGGCTCATATCTCAAAAATCTCGTATGTTAGGACACTCGTATCTTGAGGTACCACTGTATATGTCTACATATAGTCAAAATCTGTACAGAATTCCTGCTCAGTATCTTTCATCCTGGCACCAACATGTCATGATACTGAAATGAGATAAAGGCAGGTGATCCAGGCAGCAGGTATGTGGCAGCTTCAGGTGCCAAGGAACCAGGATGCAGACCTGGGTTTTTGTGGAGGAGGGAATCAGCCCCATTAGAACTCCCTGGACTGCTCCCAACTGTCCTTAGTTAATAGGGCCCGGATGTTTCCCTGAAAGTGGCTAAACTCTAGACAAGCTCTTCCAGGCTCTAGGCCCCGAATTACCTCCTCTTAGAACCTTTATTTTAGAAAAGTTGTAAGTTCTTTCTCAGCCCCTTTAAGATGTAAAGAAGCTAAAGCCTCTTGTCAGAGTCTAGAAAGACGTGGCTGGTGAATCCACTGTGGGATGTTTCTGGGAAGGATGGCATCGGGCGGTGAGGAAGGGAGTATAGAATTCTCTGCTGGAAGCTATTTCTCTCCCCGTCACGATCATGTTAATTATGCGCATTCTCCTGTTTATTCCTCTGCTCACTCATAACATGATAATAATATAGATAATAATTAGCAGTAGCATCATTGGTACTTGTGATGTGCTGCACGTTTCAAGTTCCTAATATCATTTCCTCCATTTTACAGAGGAAACTGAGGGGCGGCATGATTAAATCTCTAGGCCAATGTCATGCAGCAAATACTTGATGAGAGCAGGTTTGAGACTGGCTTTCTGACTCCGCACACCATTCTCTGGGCAGAGACCTAAGTGCTCATCAACTATCACAAGCGCCCCCTTATGCTCCCCAAACTATGGTGCTGGGAAAACAAGGGTGGGGTTAAGTGACTTTCTTACCAATGAGCGAAATATGTACATGATCTGTAAGAGAAAAACCACAAGACTCTGATGAGTTAAATCAAGAAAAAACTAAATAAGTGGAGAGAGAGTCCATGTTCATGGTAGGGAGACTTAATATGGTCATGAAGTCATTTTTTCCAAACTGTTCTATACGTCCCATGCAATCCCAGTCAAAATCGCAGAGCGCTATATTTTTGTGATAATGCCAAGCTGATTCGAAGTTTATACAGAGAGATAAAAGGCACGGAATAGCCAACACAATATCAGAGAATAAAGAGGGTTGATACCACCAGACCCCAAGACTTCATATAAAGCCACAGTAATCAAGACACTGGTATTAGTGAAAGAAGAAAAAAAAATAGATCAGAATAGGAAGCTCATAGCCACCCACAAATATAGTCTATTCTGCTGGCATAGAATTCTCTAGCCAGCAGAGCAAACTTTTAAGAATGAGGCTAGTATAAAATATTTCTATTTAATATAAAATAATATTGAATGTCAAGTAATCTAGAATAATAAAAGCATAACACGCTAATTAGACTGGACAGCCAAACAACCTTCTAGACTTCCTTCTGGACAAGGACCTTCCGGATAAAGCCTGGCTTGCAAGGGCCGAGTCCCTTGCACAAATTTCATACACCGGGCCTCTAGTGATCATAATAATCATAACAACACAGGGAGGGTGAAATAAAGAAAGACATTTTCAGACTTTCAAAAGCTCTACAGCTAAATGAAAATCTAAAGTATATATGTGATGGAAAGAATCTATCTCTGATAGCAATACAGTGGTACCTCAAGATACGAGTTTAATTCGTTCTGTAACCTTGAGGCGTGGGAAACTAGGAGACACTTGAGTCGAGGTAAACTGGCGGGTCGTGTGCAGCCGGCCGATCTGCGAGATGACTTCTGTCTCAACTGTTGCTCGTATTTCCAAGCAAAAATCGCTCACTCCACCGCTCCTATCTCAAAAATCTCGTATGTTAGGGCACTCGTATCTCGAGGTACCACTGTATAAAGATGCGAGAACAAGTCATGAATAAGAATAACGGTAACTATCCTGAGAGAGAGAGTCAGCAAACAGTGACTCAGGGTAGCTTCTCCTCAACATTGAGAAACTGGTCAGCAGGGAGAGAAGGGGGAGAGTAAGTTGCACCACATCTATGTTCACTCACCGGCTTCACCCAAAGGAGAAAAAGAAGAGTTTTTCATAACCTTGTGACAGAGGTCATTTTACAACTTGGAGCAAGGTGCCCGCTGGAGTTAGTTACTGTATTTCTGTAAATCCGCAGAAATACAGGGGATGAGCTGGCCCTCCTAGGCTATGCCCTTCTTTGGGCGGTATATTCTCACGCCATTCTTTTGTCATTAATAAAGAATATTGTCCTGAGAGCACAACCAACGTCCAAACTTTCAGTGTAATATCTAGCTCCAATTTTATTGCAGAAGTAGACTTGTTTTCTGAGATGCAAAACACAGCCCATTCTTCAAATGTGGTCGTTTTGGTTTCTGGCCCAGGTGACCCGTTACCTGAATTGTGTATTTAAATAGAAAGGGCTCCCTGTGCAGCCATTTCATTATTTTATTTTATTTTTTAATATATCTTATTGATTTTTTACAGAGAGGAAGGGAGAGGGAGAGAGAGTTAGAAACATTGATCAGCTGCCTCCTAGACACCTCCTACTGGGGATGTGCCTGCAACTAACGTATGTGCCCTTGACCAGAATCGAACCTGGGACCCTTCAGTCCACAGGCCCACGCTCCATCCACTGAGCCACACCGGTTTCGGCTTGTGTAGCCATTCTAGATAGGCACATGAGTGGCCGACTTTTTGACACATTTTTAAGGGGAAAAATTAAAATCATATTAAATGATATCTATTCTACTAAAGAGGTAAGCCATCTTTGAAAAAGCAAATAATGATGAAAAATAAATTTAGTTCTTAAAAAATAAAAGTCAATGTTTTTGCTCAGGATAACAAGGCTTAAAAAAAACGAAGCAAATAAAAAACGAACTCAGGTTTTCAATTTTCTGAGAGCGAACAAGAGGGAAGCTATTAATATACCTGGGAAGGCCTCTGGGCCAGCCCTGGGGAGCCAATTAGTGCAGCGCCACCAACGAGAGTTTCCCTGTGGGGACTATGAACACAACAGGTGACAGGCTGCTGAAAGAACAGATGTACGTGCGTGGATGTGTGCACAGGCCCTCACATCCGTGCCTATGAAGGCAAGTGAACCGCTGCTCTTATTGTTTGCGATAGTATCACAGTTGAAATGTGGACACTCTGATTGTCAAATTCCATCACTTTCCTTTCCTTTTCTTTCTTTTTTATTTGGCCTGTTTCAGCTTCAAGGCTGAAAAGAAAATGAAAACAGACTGCTTTCTTGAGAAACGCTATAATTGGAATGATTATAAAATAGAACAATCAAGCTCAACCATTAAGAGCTGGTCAATACACATGTGCATTGATTCCCGGCGCTGATGAAATGCAGTTCACTGAGAAACGGCAGGTGTTTGTAAGAGCCAGAGAGAAATAAAAATGGCATCTGTTGTGAGTGTGGTTTTACAGCTACATGGCCGCCTCCCTGTAAACAGCCAGAGGAGACATTCTCTGCTCCTCTCCCAGCCTCTCACCTTTCACCGGGAAAATTACTTTCTCTGTGGGGAGATATCATTGGATTTCTCATGCTCCAGAGTCCCAGCAGGAAAACACACACACACACACACACACACACACACACACACACACACACACATCCCTATTATTGTATTCTGCTAGATCTATCATTTGTAATTCTAAAAGAACCCCAAATCCCCAAATTCCTATTTAAGAAGAAAATATGTAGAACTTGGCGGTTGCTCAGTTGTCCTTATTCACAATACAAAGGGGGAATTTTCTGTGAGATTTAAACCAGGAGAAGAAGAGAGCATGGAGTTGGCCACCAGTCCCTTTGTCCTGTGTTTCAAGAGGCAAGAGCAGCACACAAAGATGCCCAAGCCACTTACTGAAACGAAGTCTCGACACAGAAATCAAAGACCTGGTTGTATTTCCCTTGAGTGGTACAGTTTTTCCTCCTTATAACGAATCAAGAGATGAGGCATTTCAACTAGTGTGTTTCATGATTAGAATAAAAGGGG